>AWUE01013281.1:0-40279 GCA_001974825.2 Corchorus olitorius
TGTGATGCTCCTCAATTTGAATCTACAAAAAAAATTCAGAACATGAAAATGCAAAATGATCTAAAACTATAAAAAGAAATTAAAAGAAAAGGATAGATGTTAGTTTCTTGGGTTGCCTCCCAAGTAGCGCCTTCATTTATTGTCTTTGGCTAGACATCCTTGAGGACTCTTATTCCCCATGTGTGAAGGAACGTTGAGTGTGCTCCTTCAATAAGTCCACGATGATGTTGAGAGTGTCACTCATTGCTTTGAAGAGTTCAAGTATAGCTTCTTCGAATTTGAGTAACTTCTCTCGAGCTTCCTTCATATCCTTGTTGACATCTTCACGCGTGTTGATGGAAATTTTGACTCTTTCTCCAAGCTTTTCCTTGTCTTTCTTCTTTGTCCAACTTGGAGGTGCAATTGCTTGAGTCAAAGCTTCCAATGCTTCATGTGCGTCTTCACAAGTACGATCGAACAAGGGTATGTCATTAATGCTATCCACAAGGATTTGATCATCAACTCCTAATCCTAGATAAAAATATTCGATCAAAATTCCTTGAGGTATGGCATGTTGAGAACAATCGGCGTAAAGTTTCTTGAATCTCTCCCAAGCTAGGTAAAAATTCTCATCTTTGCATTGTTGAAAACTTGCAATCCTTTGTCTCCCCTTTGCAATTTGCTCTCTTGTCATGGTTGAAGATGCTTCACCTAATTCTTTCTTTACCCACTTTTCCACTACACAAACAAAATCATTAGTTTTCAAAGATAAATTAGATGAAATTTTAGGATGAATAACATCACCATCAAACTCCATTGTCAATGAACCATCGAAAACATCGATCTTGGTGTGAGAGGCCCTTAGGAAAGGTCTTCCTAATAAGAGAGGGCATTGATCCTTTGAAATTTCTCCTTCCATTTCCATAACAAAAATGTCAATAGGAAAAATTAAATGTTGCACTTTAATTAAAATATTCTCTAGCACACCTTTGGGATGTACCAAAGAATCATCAGCCAATTGAAGAACAACATCAGTGTATTTTAAAGTACCAATATTCAAAGTTTGATAGAAAGAATAAGGCATGACACTCAAAGATGCTCCTAAGTCAAGCATAGCATTTTCAATGATATTATTTCCAATTGAACAAGTAATTGAAAACATACCTGGATCCTTGCATTTAGGAGGTAAATGTTTTTGCAAAACAGCAGAAACTGTTGCTCCAACATTCAACTTACCTTGTAACCTCTTCTTGTTTGTACACAATTGCTTAAGAAGCTTTGCATACCTTGACACTTGTTGAATTGCATCCAGAAGTGGGATGTTGACCTCGACCTTTCGAAAAATATCCAAGATGTCTTGATCATCATCTTCTTTCTTTGATCTCTTCAATTTCACTGGAAAAGGCTCCTTCTTTGAATCCAATTTGGGCTTGACAGTAGAAGTTTCCTTGGCTTCATTTTCAATCTCGACTTCTTCCACTAGCACATGCAATTCTTCTTCATTCTTGCTTGTCCCTTCATCCATTGTGGGCTTAGTTGGATATGGTTCTTCCAACTCCTTTCCACTTCTCAAGGTAATAGCATTCACATTTTCCTTAGGAGGCACTTTTGGTTGAGATGGGATCTTGTTTTGGCTTTGGGCTTTGAGCTCACTCACATCACTTGCTAATTGACCTATTTGCTTCCTTAAGATCTCCATGGTCTCTTTCATTTGTTGCATTCCTTCAGAATAATGTGAGGATGGTTGAAAATTAGGCCTTGGATAGTTGTTTGGCCTTGCTTGGTAAGTACCTTGGTTCCCATAAGAATTGTAGCTTCTTGGAAATGGCTCTTGCTTCCTTTGAAATCCCTCTTGCATTCCTAAAGCATTGACTTCTTCAACATCATCTTCGAGCAAACTAGGGCACCTATCCGTGTGATGTCCTAATGAACAAATTCCACAAACCTTTGGCACACTTGAAAAGTTCGATTTGAACAAATCAGTGAGCAAAGCAATTTGTTGATTTGTCTCTTCAACACGTTGCTCCAATGTAGAGGAATGGGTTGAGACTTCATTGATCTTTCTTATGTTTCCATCTCTTGATGCACAACTCTCGCGAGTACCAAATTGTTGTGTGTTTGCAGCCATGTTCTCGATCAAAGTCCAAGCATTGGTGGGAGTTTTGTCGATGAAAGCCCCTCCACTTGCAGAGTCTATGGAAGATCTATCAAATGGGAGTAAACCTTCATAGAAGTACTGAATAAGCAATTGTTCAGGAATCTGATGATTTGGACAACTTGAGCACAATCTCTTGAAACGTTCCCAAAACTCGCACATTGTCTCACCTTGGGATTGCTTAATTCCACTTATCTCCTTTCTTATGCTTGATACTTTATGAGCAGGAAAGAATTTCTCCAAAAACATCTTCTTAAGTCTCGTCCAAGAAGTGATTGAACCACTAGGCATGTAGTACAACCAATCCTTTGCACGATCCATAAGGGTAAAAGGATAAGTTCTAAGTTTGAATTGCTCCTCAGAAATACCTTCCATCTTCATGGATGAACAAACAATTTGAAAATCAGTGAGATGTCGATGTGGATCTTCTCCAGGCATACCATGGATTTATGGCAATAACTGAATGAATCCAGACTTGATCTCAAAATTTTCTTCATTGGTTGGATATTGAATTGCTAAGCGCTGAGTAGCCACGTTTGGGCAGCAAGTTCCCTCAAAGTCCTAGCATTGTTGTCTCTTTCGGCCATGTCTTCTCTTGGGGGTTGTGGTTATAAAGTTGAAGAAGAAGTGGTGGAACATGGAGAGCTAGCTTGAGAACTTGGTGTTCACGAATCATCTCCTTGTTCTCGAGCCAAATTCTCCTTCCTTAGTGTAAAGAGTGTACGTTCAGGCTCAGGATTGAATTCTAAGTTTTTAGTACCACTACTTGTATTTGGCACACAACTCCTAGAAAAAACTTAAACGAAAAATTCAACAATTAAAAGTAACTAAGAAAAATAAACAGAAATAAAAGAAAAAGAAAAATAACGAAAAATAAAAAGATAACGGTAATAAATTCTTAGGTAGTAATTTGTCTTCAATCATCTTGTTGCTTCCTTCCTTCCCCGGCAACGACGCCAAAATTGTGACCGGTCGTTGATCAAATCACAAGATAAATCCCCACAAACCAATAACTAATAGCTATGGCAAGTAGGGGTCGAATCCCACAGAGAAGGTGGAAACAAATTAAATCCAAATCACACTTAAGAAAGTCTTACCGAAGGGGATTTTTATGGGTTTTTCAAAATAGACAAATTAAACTAGAAACTAGTAAAATAGAATAAAGCTAAAGATTAAGAAAATAGTTTGAGAAAAACAAGTGATTAAGAACATACTTATTCTCCTTTAGGTAGTATTTTGATCTAATAAATCATGGATCATGGACACAAGACATGAATTTGACTTAAATTGCAATCAATTAAGAATCATAAATTACCCCAAATTGATATATAGCCTAAGACGTAGACATCAATTTTCATTGGAATAAAGTAATCCTCTTAACATCTTAAACAACTCCACTTGAATAATTGGTATAGGAACAGACGTAATGCTAATTCCAACATACTAATAAGATTAGTCCGCATCTCGCTAAAACTAACCTCTAATATTCTGATCTAGGTTCCAGCCCTTCCTAGAATAAGCATTAAGATTATTCTTTTCCACATGCATGATAAATCAATACCAAACTCATCTACATCTATTTCCAATTCGGCCTATAGATTTCAATTAGGTTTGATAATCCCATTGAATCTAGAATTCCTAGAATTACAACTGTCACTTGGACCAACATTAACTCAATTCGAGTTAACTTGAATCTAACTATAGCATTCATAAATCTCAAGATAAGTAGTACTCCAAATCAATCAAAATATGAACACATAAGATGAAGCATAGGGATAAGAAACATATTCAAACAGAAAAATCAAATTATTAAGAACAAAAGTCTCACCATAGATTCATTGATCAAAAATACCTAAGGAAAAGAAGTATAAGAGTTTACCTACTCATGGATTGTTTCCAATCCATGAGAGGCTGGAAAACTTACAAATAAAATAGGAAGAGAAGAGGGAGGCAGCGGCCTCCTCTTCAAAACCGCAAATCCTTCGAAAATAAAAAGAGATAAAAACTATTCTATATGTCTCTAGGGTTTCTAGGATAAGAGGGTTTATATAGGGGACTGCCTATGGTTTAATTTAGAGTTGTAGCTGACCTAAACTAACCCTACGGACGTTCTGGGCTGTTCTCAATATCTTCAAGCTGACACAAATAGAATAAATAGGCTCAATTGATCAAAAACGCAAGTCAGGCCCAAGACAGATTTGGTCTGCAGACTTCAGGGGCATTTTCGTCCATGAAAACGTCAGATCTGTCCTTCGACCAAAACACGAAAGATGTAGCTCTTGGAGTTAGCTTTCCAACGCATGTTCATACGCCTCGTTTGGAGCTCTGGATCAAACGTTATGGCTGTTTTACCTAACTGTCACCAAATCTGGAAAGTATTGAAGTAGCTTCAAGAGGAAGTGACATGAAAGTGTCGACGCTGGCTGCTGGGTGCGCGCGGGACAAGGACCCCGACTCTACCTGGGCGCCCACATGGTTGCCTTGAGCACCCATGTGGTTTGCTTGAGAACCCAGGTGGGCAGTGTCACGACTCCAGCTGGGTGCCCACGTGGTTTGTCTAAAGAGCCATGTGTTTCGCCTGATCATCCAGATGGGCTGTGTCATAGCTCATCACCTTGACATGTCTTCTTGCCTTGAACTTGTCTTTGCTCCTTTGCCTTGAGAACACCAAGAAATCAACTTTATGACTTTGATAAGTATAAAATTGACTCTTCAAGCTCTTCAATCACGAATATGATGGCTCCATTCTTCATCCAAAACTTCCTTGGAAAGTATTTGTGTCATAAATCATCCAAAAAGGCTCTATAAAGGTACAAAATTGGTGATTTTGCACTTTTCTTCTGGTCAACACCTATGAACACAATTATAACCAATATAAGGCATAATCAAGAATAAAACACTCAAAAAGCATATGAAAAAGCTAATAAAAAAGGTGTATGATTTTGGTCTGATCACCCGCGGGCCACTTGCTAGCAAGGAACTCTCGGATTGGATTTGCTTCTTCCCCAATATGAATTGGCTGAGTAAAGTGAGACTCGATGCATTCAAAATGTCCCTTGAACCAAATTGTCAACAATTGTGCGCAACCTTTAAATCGTCCCCCTTTTAGACGACAGTGATTAAGAGACTTGATAGTTTCTGCTATAATAGCGGAGACTAGATTATTTCCCCTTTTGATGGTATCTACTAGATGGATTACGTAAGAGTCCACCTGCCCCACTGCTTTAGGGAAGACTACCATTCCATATACCAACACAACCATGATATCCTATCCCTGAGGAGTGTTCGGGTTCTCTCTCACAAATTGCATAAGACATTGTGCTGCCAGTCCATCTGAAAAACCTTTGCTCTTCCAATACTTATCATACACTGCCTTTTGCATACCTATGAGATATGCTAAAGTGAATATTGATGTGGACTTGTTTCCCCTCATAAAGAATCTAGAGTTTTCATAAATGGCCTTCAATCTCAACAACTGGGCGTATTCTTCAATAGTAGGGACCATGTCGACTTCATTAAATCTGAAACATCGATAGGAGCGATCCCAATACGGTAGAATTCCTCTGATCATGTTGGCATCTACCTCCACCCTCATAAGCTGCACAACTGCCCCGTATTTTTCCGCAAACTCTTGCTTAGTCATTTTCATCTTCATCCAAAGTTTACGGAGCTCAGTGAAATAATTTTGCTTCAAATCTAAGTGGACCGTATCTGGTACCTCCGGTTGAAAATCTCCGGACAGATTATCCCCATAAAGCTTCTAAGCCATCTCATTTCTGTGTTGGACGTGAGCCGGGTGACTGTCCCTTAAGTGTTCTGGAACAAATGACTCCAAGTTGTCCTGATCCAGCACCATCTTTCTCTATCTCAAATGATGAGTCAACCTATGATATAATGCACCAAAATGCAAAAGAAGAAGAAAAAAGCAAAGACAAAAAGGAACACACAAAAAGCAAGTTAGTATTACATAAGGAAAAAAATGCTAAAATTTAAACAAGTAATAACATACAAGTGCCCTTGGGGTATCAAAACATTTTCTATTTTTTGAAAATATGAGCCTTAGGCTCTTATGGGCAGGGAGTCCATTTGTCGGGGTAATGTGATTACCCTTTCTAAAATTCATTAAGAAAAGTAAAGATAAAGGCAATGAATGTTCCATTCGTATACCGGGTTTACCCTCACTGGTTTAGCTCTAGCTAGGTGGGATATCGCTCATGGTCCCTACATGCTGGGTGAGGCTTCTCACAGTTCTAAAGGCTCCTAGACTCTTCTTACTAACGCCCATTCTGGGCTAGTAAGGCCCCCAATCCTCACCCATTTTAGGCTCATTGGAAAGGGTTCAGTTTGAGTGGAGGTTTTTCAGTAAAAACCCGCACGGTGACTATCGTCACACGAGGGCTAGCTAATTTGCCTCCTGCTAAAAGGTTAGAGCTCCGGTGTAAGCTCATTCGTATGCAAGTGTAAGTTTATTAGTGAGTGTGTGAAAGAACATACAAACCTTTACCATGACCCAACCCAACTACTAAACTACCCCCAAAGAGACACTATAAGAGATTAGACATGACATATAAATGTGTAATCAAAGCATGTAAATGTGAATGATCATAAAGATAAGCATAAACAAAAATAAATGCAAGCAAACAACCAATTATAAAAACCCTAGCCAAGCTGTAGAAACGTTCGAGTCCGGGGACTCTGTCGAAACGACTTAAAAAGGGGAGTCGCCACTAATCCTTTTTTTAACCTAGGTGTGATTAGTCACCTATCAGATTATTAAGTTTAATATCAACCTAAGCCTGACGAAGGTGAGACTAACCTAATTAACGGTCTACTTATCCAGAGTTTAAGGGTTCGGGAGTCTAGTACGTGTGGGGAAGGATCAGCACCCCCACCACGCCCGTCAAATTGACAGCACTAACTAACCTAGGTTTAACTCTTGAGTTTCAATCATTGTTTGTAATTATTCCTAAATTTTAAATGATTTAAAGAAAACAAATCCTTGTTTGATTTTGAAAACAAAGTTACACAAACACAAATGAGTTTTGTATTTTGCATATTTAGAAAGGTGTTAGGATTTAAAAGAAATGACCAGACCCTTTGATCAATTCTTATCCCCATTTTACTATACGTTCTCTTCTGGGCTCCTCATGAAAGGATTTTAAAAAAATCGGGTTCAAAATGACTCTATTTTGGAGAGAAACCGGAAATGGGAACCTTCCCTTTCTTACAAATTAAAAACAATGTGGGAATCTTCCCTTTTGAAAACAAAACTTGGTTGATTTTTTTTGAATTTTGGAATCCCTTCAAAAAGCATTCATTTTGATATTTTTGGATTTTCAATCCTTTATTATTTTATTTAGGTTTGAAAACTCTTCTTAATTTTGAAATTTTTTGATTTGGGTTCTTTTACCTAAATTTGGGATTCTGAATTACCTTTTAAAAATAAATCGTTCCTTTTAATCCTCTTTTTTTAGAAAAATAAATTTTCATTCTTGTTTTTAGTCTCTCTTTTTTAAGAAAACAAACTTTCATTCTCTCCCTTTAATATATCTTTTTATTTCTCATGACAAAATTCGTTTTCGAAATAAAACTTGATCGAGCTAAAAAAAACCCTATTTTTATGATCATTTTTCTATGCTTTTTGGTTTTTTTATGTGGAATTTAACCATAATTTATAAGTATTTGTGCTTTTAGGTCTTGAAGACAAGAAAAGTGGAAACTTGTTGTTTTTCACTCTTTTTGGAGCTATTTTGATGACTTTTTACTCAAATATGGACTTAGCAATTTTGAGTATGGATTTGGAGATTCGAAGTTCGCGTTTGAAGACTTATTGAACATAATTTGAAGATTTGAAGACTATAGAAGAATTATCTCAAGAGGCAAGAATTGAACATTGGGGCTTAAATTGCGAAGGATTGAAGACAAGTCATGAATAAGCCCGGAAGCTAAAGAATTTTGGATATTTTATATGCAATAATACTCAGTCTGTATAAGCCCATAATTGGAATTAAAAACCCAATTTGTGCCTCCTATATCCAAGGAAATATTCAATTCCCACATATTCCCACTACTAGTCCTAACAGGATTAGGATTCAACGCAGTCTCGGTAAAAAAAACCATAACTTTCTCCTCAGACCTCCGTTTTAGACCCATGAGTAGGCGTGGGAAAGCTAACTCTGAGATCTACAACTTTCCATCATAGTCCAAGACCCAGTTCTGCCATCTTCAAGTCCAAAATCGCCGTCGAAGTTTCTGCACGAATCCAGAATTTTTCAAGATCCTATTTTGACTAGGATTTTGGTTCTAGGAAGACTTTTAAGCCAACTTGGAGACCAAGTCAGCCTCTAAACCGTCCTAGACTCCTATCCTACTTAGAATTGGAGTTTCTAGGGTTATTTCCACTATAAATAGCCACCCTATGTAACACAAATCACACACACAATATACACATAATTTTCTCTTCTAGTTCTAGTTTTTCTTCTAGTTTTAGGGCTAGGGTGCCGCCACCCTCTCTTTGCATAGAGAGGAGTGGCAACTCTAGGTTATTCAAGAGGAGGATTTCGCCTTCAAGTGATACAAATCTAGTTGTTTAAGATTCAAATCCACCCTTGTGACCTGCCAAGAATCAACTTGAACAACTTCAACTTCTAGATGAGTATGTCGATTTTCTTCACCTAAGCAATCTTCTTCTTTCGTCGGCCTTAGACCTCCAATTTGACTTGCAATTGAACACCTAAGATCACAAGATTCACAAACAATCAAGTATCATAACTTAATTGTTTGCTAGGACTCTACAAGATTGAAGAACCCTAAGTTTTGCTCAAACTAGAACAATGAAGCTAAGATAATCAATTTGGGTGTAAAACCTCAATTTATTAATCAACTCAACTTATGTTTACAATAGGGGTTGATGCCTTTATATAGACATAGGGTGGGGGGTATGCACAATAGCTAAAATCCTAAGGCCTAAGGGTAAAGGAAAGAGCTAGGAAGGAGCTAGGAAAGATCCTACTCCGTATTCTACCAGGAAAAGGAAAATAACAAGTCCTCATAAAACAAGGATTGGACTTAGTCAAACAATGGCCAACCCAATGTCATCTAAACTAAATAAATAGCTAATAAAATAGAATAAAGCCCACAATGGCCAAATTACAACTCTAATGGGCTAATGCTCATCGATTTCAAGTAGAGTACACAACTTGGAATCGATGGGAATATTCCTTGGCATATGATCTATAATGCCCTTCAAATGAACTCCGATGGCCTTTAACTCTTCAAGATGAACTCTAATGAGGCCCAATAATGCTTCCTTGAACCTTTTAGCTCTTGCTCTTGTCATTGGGCCTAATGGCATCTTCAATGGATCAAATGGCACCTTACGTAACTCCGATGAGTTTGAAACCAACTCCGATGAGCGTGAAACTTCTTTGTGTGTATCCCTAGCATCTTCAAGCTTCTCCAAGCCTCCTTGCCGCATGTGCTCTTCTTCTCCATGATCTCCATTGAGTTCTTCAAGACCATGATGAGTCCTTGGCGCATCATCCCCTCTCCCTTGAAAAAGATTTGTCCTCAAATCTTTCTTGTAGCGCACCACATATGGAAAGGATTCAATGAACTCAATCCACTTAGCATGCCTCTTATTCAGCTTTTGTTGGCCCTTTAAGTACTTCAAGCTCTCATGATCCGTGTGAATCACAAACTCCTTAGGCCACAACTAATGCTGCCACGTTTGTCATGTCCTTACAAGAGCATACAACTCCTTATCATATGTAGCATAATTCAATGCAGCCCCATTCAACTTCTCACTAAAGTATGCCACGGGTTTCCCTCCTTGCATAAGGATTGCGCCAATAACTACACCTGAATCATCACATTCCATCTCAAAAGTATTGTTAAAGTTAGGTAAAACAAGCAAAGGAGCATTAGTTAGTTCGTCCTTCAAAGTCTCAAATGCTTCTTGTTGTTCTTTTCCCCACTTGAATGGTGCATTCTTCTTCATCACACTTGTAATAGGGGCGGCTAAGGTGCTAAAGTCCTTAACAAACCTCCTATAGAACCCAACTAAGCCATGGAATGATCTAACTTGACCAACGTTGGTGGGGGTTGGTCAATCTTTGATGGCTTTGATCTTCTCTTCATCAACATATATACCCTGCGCAAAGACCACAAATCAAAGGAAAACAAGCTTGTTTGTGCAAAATGTGCACTTCTTAAGGTTATCATACAACTTCTCAACCCTAAGTACATCTAAAACACATCTCAAATGCTCAATATGGTCCTCTAAGTTTGCGGCTATACACAAGTATATTGTCAAAATAAACAACAACAAACTTTCCAATATAAGCTCTTAAAACATGATTCATTATCGTCATGAAAGTACTAGGTGCATTAGTTAATCCAAAAGGCATAACTAACCATTCATACAATCCTAACTTAGTTTTAAAAGCAGTCTTCCATTCATCACCCTCTTTCATGCGAATTTGATGATGTCCACTCTTAAGATCAATCTTTGAAAATAAGCAAGAACCATGCAATTCATCAAGCATATCATCTAATCTAGGAATAGGGTGACGATACTTAACTGTTATGTTGTTTATTGCCCTACAATCAACACACATTGTCCAAATTCCATCCTTCTTAGGAACAAGCAAAACTGGAAGTGCACATGGAAAAAGACTCTCGCGCACATGACCTTTTTGAAGTAGCTCTCCAACTTGTTTCTCCAACTCCTTTGTTTCATTAGGATTTTTCCTATAAGCTGACTTATTTGGAATTTGCGCCCCAGGGATGAAGTCAATTTGATGTTCAATCCCTCTAATTGGTGGTAAACCACTAGGAATCTTCTTAGGAAATAAATCTACAAACTCATCTAAAAGAGAAACAATTTTGCTTGGAAGTTCTCCAGCCAAGTTGTTAGTGCTCACAAGTGTATTTTTAAGAAAAAGTAAGAATAAAACAGAATTATCTTTCAAAGCACTCTTAATTTCACTCTTAAAAGCTAACATACACTCCTTAACAACTTTCTTAGAGTTAGCTTGCACAATTGATGTATTTCCAACGCAATCACTAGAACTAAAATGCTTTGCCTTTTCTTTAACCTTGAATTCATCCTCTAACTTAGCAAAATCCTTTTTCAATTTAAGTTGATCTTTTAAAGCTTCTTGAGGTGATAAAGGAATTAAAGTAACAGGCCTCTTACCATGCATAAAGGTGTACTTGTTGGACTCACCATCATGCTTCACCTTGTTGTCAAATTGCCATGGTCGCCCAAGTAGTACATGGCATGCTTGCATTGGCAAAACATCACACAAGACATCCTCTTTGTACCTACCCAAAGAAAGAGAAACTAAAACTTGTTTGTTAACTTTAATCTCCTCTTTGTCATTGATCCATCCTAAACTATAGGGTTTAGGGTGCTTGGTAGTGGGTAATTGCAACTCCTTCACTAAATACAAACTAGCTATATTTGTACAACTCCCACATCAATGATCAAACTACTAGGCTTTCCATTCACATACATCCTCATATGGAAAAAGTTTTCTCTTTAATTTTGCACATCATTTTTCACATATGCACTCAAGGCTCTCCTAGCAACCAAATTCTTAAGTGAAGCTAACACATCACCATCATCATTTCCCTCTTGCGCAGATCCTCCTTCATCATCTCCATCACTAAAATCCTCTTCTTCACTCACAGTTTCACCATGATCATTAAGATACATCACCTTCTTGTTAACACAATCCTTAACATAATGACCAAAACCTTGACACTTGAAACACTTAAGGTGAGATATAGAGTTAGGAGTAGATGAAGATGAAGATTTAAAATTGGATTTAGGTGTAACTAACCCCTTTTGGGCCACCTCCTTACTTTGAGTTTTCTCATCTTTCTTAATTGGAGTTTTCCATGAGTTTGATGATGAAAATCTTCTCCTTGTTGCGCCACTCCTTTTGATTTGCCCCTCGGCTTTTAATGCATGTTGTAACAACTCCTCCACATCATAATGTTGTTGCATCTCCACAATGTCATGAATCTCCCTATTCAAGCCCGCAAGAAACCTAGCCATGGTAGCTTGTGGAGCTTCTTCAATTTCAGCCCTTGATATCAACAACATCATCTCGGAGTAGTACTCATCTACACTCTTTGATCCTTGCCTCAAAGTTTGTAAGCTTTGGAATAGAGTTGATGTAGAAGCTTGGAACATATCTCTTTCTCATGCAACTCTTCAATTTGGTCCATGTGTCAATTAGCCTCTCCAAATTCCTTCTCCTTGACTGCACCAATTGATTATACCAATTCAAAGCATTCTCAACAAATTCAAGGATAGCTATTTGTACCTTCTTAGCCTCGGCAAAAGGATGATAATCAAAGTACATGTCAAATTTTGACTCTCACTCCAAGTAATCCGCAGGTGTCCCTCTCCTATTGAACTTTGGTATTTTGTACTTGATGTTGTCCTTAGACTCATCTCTTTGTTCTGCTCTCTGTCGAAAAGTTCAGGTCCGGGGAACCCTGCCGAGTCGACGTTGGAAAAATGGAGTCGCGACTAATGTTTTTAAAGGTGTGATTAGTCACCTATAGGCTACCTAAGCTAAATAAGGTCCAAAGCTCGACAATGGACTACTAAACCTAAGGTCCAGTCTTGTAACCTAAATCTAGGTTCAGGAGTCGATTACGCTCGGGGAAGGATTAGCACCCCCGAGTCGCCCGTCAAGTGACGGTACCTCTAGTCTAACTAGATCTATTGGGTCGAAAAGAAAAATTGGTTGCTTTTAATTCCTAATCTTGATTATTATTAGAAAAGGGTTATAAAAAGAAAATAAAACCAATGTCGAGAGTTCAAAGATTATAATCAAACAATGTCGATTAATTCCATCACAATTCTCTTTCACTATTTGCTCTCTTGTTGATCCTTTTCTCTTCAAAAAGGAAAATTTGAAAAATGTTGTGACAAAATCTTTTTACCATTCTTTTTTATCTTTCCGAAAACCTGACCAATTTTATTGATTTCCAAAATCTTCTTTTGGAGTTTACTTAAAAAGGGTTCTTTTTGAAAATGCTTACCTTGAAATCTCTTGATTTACTAATTTCTTAATTTTGAAAATCAAATAAGAAAACATGATTTGAAAAAACATTTTTGAAAACACTTTTATTGTCTCTTTTAGTTATCTCTTTTTTGATTTTGGTCTTTTCTATATCGTACATCAATGCATGTATGCAGATGATGAATGCAAAGTCCAATTATTAAAGTTAACTCGTGTAACCCGGGTTTTTGAAAGCACTTCCCGGGATATATGCTCGGAGACCCGACGCCTCCCTAAAAGTGCTGTCTCATCCTCGGACACATTCAGTGGCCCCGAAAACTCGATCACTCACTGAATGCCTCTTCTTCGGAAGGGTTACAGTCATTAACTGAGTTAAGGTGACATGATATGCAAACAAATATAATAAATGTCAGGTAAATATGATATGCATGCAATTAAATTCTACTTCTACTCTAAATTACTAAATTATTACAAATCAAGGCCTAATTAAATTGAAATTAAACTAACCAAGAGCAAAATTGAAAGAAATTAAAAGCTCCGGGTCTCTATTGGACAAATTGGAGACTTATCTGCACATCAAGAAAACAATTAGTAAAGTTCAGGGGGGCAAAGAGCATGAATTGAGTGTCAAAGACATGAATCAGGGACCCAATTGGACAATCTTAGCATAAATATTCTAAATCAGGGAGTAAACTGAAGCAAACAATAAATAACAACCTAAATTAAGGACCCAATTGAATGAAATCACACAAATCAAGACAAATAAGGACCAAATTGAATTGAATAAAAGAAAGTAACCTAAATTATGGACTAAACCGCATGAATCATAAATAAAATCCTAAATCAGGGACACAATTGAAAACGAAAATAAGTTGCAGGCTTTATGTGAATCAAATAACAAATCCAAGGATTTAATTGCACACAATTAAGGACACAATTGAAAACAAATAGAAACCATACCTGAATTGATGAGTTCTACTTACTCAAAGGCTGAAGTGACACCGTTTTGGGTAATATGGTGTCTCCTTTTTAATTAACTTCTCCTTCCTCAACGTCTTCTTCTTCCTCCTCTACCTCCTTAAACCCTAACCTAACCTTCGTTGAGCCTTGCAGCGCCGCTGCCTTTGCTTCTCGGATCACTGATCACCATCGACTTCCTCTTCCAAAGCCCCAAAAGAAATCCTTTTGGCCTCCCTCTTCACGCCTATTTCTCCTTTCTCTTTCCTCTTAAACCCACAACTATAGAAACCCGAAACCCATAGCCTAAACCGATTCCCGGCGACTGCTCAGATTCGATCCCTTCTCTCTACTCCTTTAAACCCCTCAAGCAGTTTGAAAATAAAAGCCCTAAACACAAGAGCCCCAAATTGAAACAAACCCTAGAAGCTCTAACCTTCTCTTCTTTTTTTTACTTTGTTTTTGAGATGGGAAGCATAGAAGGCGACATATTATAGGGGAAATGAGTAGAAGGGACCGAGAGCTAGAAGGTATGATCCCTCCTCTTTTTTTTCTTTTTTTTGCGTTCCTGGTTGATGTATGAATGTTAAAGTGAAGTTTTTCTCTTGTGATTCCCCCCTGGATTCCGAAAGGAACAGAAGATGTCAGGGAGTTTTTTTTTAATGGAGTCGAAAGATTTTTTTTTAGAGAGAGAACCTGGTTCAACGGATCCAGAGAGAGAGTATTCAAAGGGAGAGAATTTTTCGAGTGTAGTCCTCTGAAGGGAGAAGATGAGAGTATTTTCGAGTGAGAGACTATGTATTGTGTATCAAAGGGTGTGATTCTTTTTGCGTTTGAGGTTTTTTTTCGAGAGAAATAACTATGTATGGGGAGTTTTTTTTAGAGAGGCCTGGTTCAATCTGTGCGTGCAAATTTTTTGTGGGTGAGTGTGATAAGAAAAATGAGAGGGAGAGATTCTTTGTTGTTTTTTTCAATTCGGTGAATGAGAGGGCCGAGAGAGATTTTGTTTCTGTGTGTGGGAGGGAGCCTTGTGAGGAGAGAGGTCCTGGAGGAAGAATAGTTGTCTGTGGTGGAGAGGTTGTGAATGGGAAAGATCAGAGAGAGAGCCAATTGATCAGTGTTTAGTGGGAGAGAAAAACTGTTTTTTTTTAGCCTTTTTTTCTTCTAGAGACTGTGTATTTTTCTGTTTTGGCCATTGAATCCCCTTTTCTCGCTTAACCAATTTCTTTGTCCTCTTGTGCAGCTGAATTCATGCATCTTTGGGAAGCCTTTTGACTTGGGAGGATAACGCTCAAAGTGTATTTGTGACTCTCATTGATCCAGTTGTGCTTGATGGAATAGAGGGCAATTGATCATTTGTCATTCTGTTGAGAAAAGTGTAGAATGAATGAATGCATGGTTGCTAAACATGAAATGTATAAATCAGTAGCTGTTTGGATGTAAATGCTCTTTCTTTCTCCATTTTTAATTTAATTGAAATGCAATGATTCGTGAAGAGTGTATGAGGTGATTAACTACATGCTAAATGCTAGCGAGATCATGAAATGCTAAAATGCCAGCTAAATGCCAAGTGCCAAAGAGAAGTGTATGAGCAAACTTATGCTTACATATAAAATATATATAAAAAAAAATCATGGCTGTCATGTGGCCTTTCCCTTGTGTTTTATTCTAGGAAGAACTTGTGATGGGGAATGCATAGGAGATGTCATAACAATGCAGGGGCAAGAAGAAGAAACAGTCCTCGAGGGGAAATAATGCAGAAATTAAGACTCAGGCTTAATCGGGCCTTAAGCGCTTTTCTTTACCTTATTAATCCAATTGTAAAACCAATCAACATTGAATCTCAAGTATATGACATTCTCTTTTTATTGATGGTGCAAAACTAAATGTAGTAAGATCAAGCACTATGCGAATGCAAAGTGATCCCATATTGAAATAAGTAGCCAAAGTGCTAATGCTAAATATCAGCAAACAAATAAGAAGATTTGATAGCCTAAAGCCAAGTCCTTCTCCTTTCCCATTACTATGCAATTGACAAAATGCTGATATGCAATGGCGAACTAAATGAAATCATGTTATGCTAACCTAAATGCCAACCTAATTAAAACGTGCACGTGACTAAAACGTACACGTGAACGAACTGATTTACCTATAAATGCCTGGAGAATGTAGAATGAAAAGTATTTTTTTTTAATGCAATCTTAATGATTAAGAGATGAATTAGCTAATCTAAATTAAAAGTGAACTTAAAATGACCAAAACGCCCCTGAATATGCAAATGACCAAAATGCCCCTATGTGACCCTAATGCCAAATAAGAAACCAATTGATCGGTCGTCAGCAATCATAAAAATAATCCCCACTAAATCCTAACTAAGTAGATAGGGCAAGTAGTGGTTGATCCCACAGAGAAGGGGAATAGACTTTTTCCAAGATTAACTTTTAGTAAAAATTCCTTAAGAGATTTGTTTAGAAACATGGGATTAAAACTAACAATTAAAATTAACTAAGAAAGCAATCAAGAAAATTAAAGAAAACAATTAATAAGAAAGCAATAAATAAACTAAGAAAATAATTGATAAAAACCCTCCAACATAGAGTTAATATCCCTCTCTGACAATTATAACTTGGATAATTGATATCTATTATTTATGAAAACAAAGAATAGCTTGTTGGAATTAAATCCTAAATCACCTTAATTAGATAAGATTACCGGTTAAGACTTAAATTACCCCTTTTACTTCCTAACAAATCAATTACCTGTTAAGGCTTAAAGATTCACCAGGAAACAAAGCATTAAGAACTAGCAATTTATACAAGCACAAAGAGCAATTTCTCACTCATCGTCCCTTATCTCCCTTGGAAGGAGTGGTTAATTCTCAACCAATTGCTATAAACAACCAAGCCTGGACTATTAATCCTCGACTTGATCTAGCTAATGCTAACTCAATTTATCAAGAAAGTGTCGACCCAATCCATCAAAACAAGCAACATAGAATTAAAACAAAGATCAAAGGAATACTCTAACAATTTTCATATATAAGCACAAAATCTCACCATGATATAAGTCAAGAGATCAATTAAATTCTACATCGGAGAAAAGAAAAGGATTACTCACTCATGAATTGAGTGAGCATCCAAAGAATAAGAAGAAAACTTACAGAACTTTGGGGCGAAATCCTCCTCTTGAATTACCTAGGGTTGCCGCCCCTCTCTATGCAAATAGGGGCACCCTAGCCCTAAAACTAGAAGAAAAACTAGAATTAGAAGAGAAAAAGAAGAAAAGAAAATTATCTAGATATTGTGTGTGTGATTTGTGTTACAGGGGGTGGCTATTTATAGTGGAAATAACCCTAAGAACTCCAATTCTAAGTAGGAAAGAAGTCTAGGACGTTTTAGAGGCTAACTTAGACTCTAAGTTAGATTAAAAGTCTTCCTAGAGTAGAATCCAAGTTAAAATAGGATCCTGAAAAAAATCCTGAATTCGTGCAGGGACTTCGACGGCATTTTTGGGCTTGAAAACGACATAACTGGGTGTTGGACTTCAAAGGAAAGTTGTAGATCTCGGAGTTAGCTTTCCAACGAGTACTTATGGGCTTCAAACGGAGGTCTAAGAAGAAAGTTATGATTTTGCTACCAAAACTGCGCTGAATCCTAATCCTGTTAGGACTAGAATCGGTAATCTACAGGATTTGGATATTTCCTTGGATATGGGAGTCATTAATTGGGATTAATGACTCATATGGGCTGAGTATTTTCCCATATAAAATATCCAAAAATACCAAAGCTTAAGGGCTTATTCATGGCTTGTCTTTAATCCTTCGCAATTTAAGCTCCAATCTTCAATTCTTGCTCCTTGAAATAATTCTTCAAAGTCTTCAAATCTTCAAATTATCTTCAATCACGAACTTCGAATCTCCAAATCGATACTCAAAATTGCTTAGTCCATATTTGAGTAAAAAGTCATCAATTTAGCTCCAAAAAGAGTGAAAAACAACAAGTTTCCACTTTTCTTGTCTTCAGGACCTAAAAACACAAATACTCATAAAATAGGGTTAAAATACACATAAAAATAGTAAAAAGCATAGGAAAATGATCATAAAAATAGGTCTTTTTTGACTCGATCACAAATTGATTTAAATTGAACGATACAGGACAAAAATGGGTGTCTACAGCTGCCCCTCTTTGTGCGCTTGCTAACTATCGAGAAGTGAGCAAAGAAGTAGTTTGCATACTTTTTGAGAGTTAGGAAGTGTGCAAAGAAGTAGACACCCGCCATTTCTGCCGAGTCAGATGTTTCACTTTTCTTTCTACTTCGTAATGGATCATCTCCCGATCAATTTCTTTGAACTGTCTTCCAATTCCATCTTCAGGGTATCGTTTTCCGGATCAACTTGTTTGAATTGTCTTCCAATCTAATACTAAAGAGTCATCTTCCGCTTATCCTTTGAACTGTCTTCCAATCCAATCTTAAAAGGACCGTCTTCCGCTTACCCTTTGAACTTTCTTCCAATCCAATCTTAAAAGGATCGTTTTCCGCTTATCCTTTGAACTGTCTTCCAATTCAATCTTAAAAAGGACCGTCTTCCGCTTATCCTTTGAACTGTCTCCCAATTCAATCTCGAGAAAAACCATCTTTTGATACTCTTTGAAAAGATCCCTCTGAGGAATTTTATTTGAGAAAAGTCGTCTTCCAACACATTTGAGGAGATTGTCTTCCAATCAATTTCTAATACTGAAAATCTTCCTGAAAAATCGTCTTCCGATTGGCTTTTGAATGTCTAGATCTGATAAACTTTCTTCTGATTGACTTCTAAAAATCTACTTCTAAATAACCGTCTTCTGGTGCATCTCTTAACAAGAATTGTTTTCCGATCAACTTCTGAAACCTTTTCGAGAAACTATCTTCTGGTGTGCTTTTTAACAAGATCGTCTTCCGATCGACTTCTGAAAATTTTTGATAAACCATCTTCTGGCGTAATTCTTGACAAGATCGTCTTCCGATCATCTTCTGAAAATTGTTGAGAAACCATCTTCTGGTGCACTTTTTGACAAGATCTTCTTCCGATCAACTTCTTTAAAAACTCTTGAGAAACCATCTTCTGGTGTATTCCTTAATAAGAATGTCTTCTAATCAGCATTTGAAAATTCTTTCTTGCAAACCGTCTTCCGATGTTCTTCTAAAATTCTCTAAGAAACCATCTTCCAGATCATCTATGATTATCCTTTGAACATTACTTTGCGACAGAAAAATCTATTGCTGGTCTATTTTGAAAAGATCGTCCTCCGATCAACTTCTTACGAATCTATTCACCTTTCTCTTCTCTAGCATTCCTTGCTCATTGACTCTTATTGATGTCCCCTTACTCATCTTAATACCTTTGCCTCTGATATGCTAACTCCTTGTCATTATATGAGCTCTTGCCCCAATTGAATCTTCTGAGAAAATCACCTTTGATTAATCGGCATCTTTTAAAAGATGGAGCTTGATCTTTTGAACTTCGAGCTATCATCATGATCTGTTGATGAATTCCTATTGAACTTCTTTTGGCTTCGCCTTCTCTGTTTGAATGGGTCTTCCCTCTTCTTGGATCTATCTCCTTCAACCATTCTCGGCTTTGTCTCTCTCCTCTTCCCGACTCCTCTCTTACTTGCCTCCTCATTTCTTGAACTCTCTTTTGTGACCTTTTGATCTCTTTTCTACCCTCACCTGTCTGACCTGTGTCTACGTATCTGTGATTTCTGGTGTCCTCCACCGTTAGGATCTTAACTTCCTTATTCTTTGTTCTAAATTGCCCCAATGACTTCCTTTCCAATGATTCTGAATTCTTCTATTCCCAGACATGCCCCAAACGACTTATATTGAATGACTCTGAGTTCTTCTTTCTGCCCTCATAATGAACATGACTCTTTATCTTGCACTCCTGTTATGGATGAAGATGAAATGTTCTAGTGTGTGCATGTACACATGAATGCACATGTATGTAGAGTAAAGAATGAATTGACTAAGGAGAGTAATATGATATTGAATCCCCTTATGTATCCAAATGTCTCCTTGAAAAACTTTAGCTGACTCCTTTGACCCAATCTTGGTACCATTTTCCTTGCCAACTTCCTGCAACATAATTTAATTCAGAAGTCAAAAATTCTCATCATGTAGTTGAATTCTCTTGAAACATGACATGATTTAGAATGATCCCCCAAGACATTGCCCTTTTGCCCCAGAAAGCAATTTATGATTTTGTTAAAGATGCCCCATATATATGTGGTCCTACTAAAAGAGACTTTCTCGAAAAGACTTGGTGACCACCGCTTAGAAAACTCTCCCGTATGAGATCCTTGACTTAACTTCTTCTTGGGCTTACGAATAGAATGCAAATATTTTGAAAAACTCATTTTCAAAACATTCTCAATTTGTCATCTTATCCAAAATGATTTGTATCAACACTGGGTATTGAAAGAAGTATGGTTGGAAAGGATTGAATGGCAATTGTCAAAAAGATTTATTTTGGTGTGTTGACTTCACTTGGCAAGATTGAAATGCTTGATGACATCGTCCACTCTCGAGTCAATGCTTATTACTGCAAAAGAGGTCATGTTTTCTCTGACTGTTTTGGAGGCTCCAGGAATTCGCCATCTTTGCTTTAGACCGTCCTTTCAGGTTTTCACCCTAGAGCTCGTTCTTCTTTCTCTTTTTTGCTATTTTTCATTTCATTTTTCATTTTTGATTTTTTTGATTAAGTGCTCCACCATCCACCCGCATTTGAAAAACTTTTGAAACCAATATTCTCTAAAAACCTTTTTTTTGAGAAAAACACTTTTTCTTTTGCGAAAACAATTTCTATTTTAGGAACAATCCCTTTACCTTCAATATCCTGACCTGATTAAAGATGGACTTTATTTGGCACGTAATGTAGGATAGGGTTAGGGGTGCCAAAGAAAGGGTAAAAGGCTCAATAAATGTGTTTAAGGGTGCTCGATCCAAGGATCACTTTCACTATTGAAGGATGCTACCGAACTTGATCTTCCATTTTTCAACTTTCAGCTTCTTCGTTTTTGCTTTTGATTCACTTTTGATTTGAATTTTGATTTGAATCACTTGATGAAGTGAACTGAATGCTTCTTTATGAATTGAACTCATTAATGCTGGAATGCCCCACTTTCAACTTTGAATGCAGACCCGTTCTTTTGAGGTCGATCCTTCTTTAGCTTTGCCTCTTAGTGTGGAGGGTGATCCTTGATCAGGGTTGAATCGAAAGAAAATCCATAAGGCTCAAAGGGGACAACTATGGATAATTTTCTACAAGTGAAGGGAAAAGAAAGGCGACCCTTTGAAAAACCCAAAACCTTTTGAAAACTCGTTTTTGAAAGCCTTTTTCTTGAAAACAATTTCCTTGAAGAACGTCTCTTGTCTTTTTACCATCCTGAAAAAAAAAACTGTGCAAGCACATGAGGTTGCAATTCTTTTTATTCTCTTTTTGCGACCTCTTTCTTTTTTAGGCCCCCAGTTTTTTTTTCTTTGATGGGAATTTGATGATTGATGTCTTCTGCCTCATTGTCTTGTCGAGCCTCTTTATTGATGAAGATGAGCATGTTATTACTACGTTGAGTGTTGTTTTCCACTAACCACAAGGGCGAAAGAGGTGTCTCGACACTTGAAGTGGTTTGAAAGGTGTTATGTAAGTGGGCTTATTCGATTTTTGAACCAGTCTTCCCAAGGCTTGGAAGTAATTTGAATTTGGTCTCTGAAATTAATTTGGCCAGAGGAAAGGAAAGATCTCAATATGTCTCAGATTCAAACTGGCTTCCAAGAGAAAGAATGGGCTATTTTAAAATCAATAAAATTTGGGGTTCTGAGCAGTATCGACATAAATCGGGTAATCATGTTATCATCTTTAAAAAAACGTTCCATTTTTTATCTCATCTTATTTTTGTTCAAAACACAATTGTTTATTCAAAAGAATCTTGTTTTATTTTTTTCAAACCTTTTATAAATCAGACATTCCTTTGCTCACTGCCCAAGTGAAAATTATAAAGCGCTTTTCGGAACTGTCTCATAGTGGTGATCACCCAATTCAACAAATATTCACAGTCAAAAGTGCGACAATTTTAACAATTATAAGAATGAGAAGATGCAAATGACAAAAATCTATGCAGATGTTATGCACGTGAGAAAAGAGTTATTAGTTCTAGAAATTCCCTTATTATGGCAGGTTTCCGTTCCCTATTGTCACTAATTTTGGGATTGTCAATTCTTCCCCCTCAGATCCTAGAGTCGTATATTGAACAGCCACTGGTTTGAGCGAGAGCGACTTTACTGGCACGGCCTGACTTTGGACAATATATCTGAAAGAAAACTTCATCGATCCTGCTCGCTGATTAAGGCTCAATGCTGCACTCGATGCTTCCAAAAATGCTCCCTTAATGATGTTAGACTCCAATAGATAGAAAACCAGTAATATCTACAAGAAATGTATTGCCTATACGCACAAAATGTATCTATTTTACAAAAGATAAGGATAATACAAGATAGATGCATGTAGTAATGAATGGATAACGCATGATGGATGTATGAGCATATATGCAAAGACCAGGACAACACATGAAGGATGTATGACCTATATCAATGGATATGATGATAACTTCTCCAATCATAAAAGTCTGTACCTAGATGCAACGCGGCATGGCAATTTATGTCTATAAACGAATAAATGGAATATGCATGGTCAATTATAGAATATATGGATGCATGAGAATACAAAAATGATGTCATGATTTTCTAGGATGAAACCTGCAAAAAAGTTATTCATATGCAGGTGAAAAAGATAAAACAAAAGGGAAGAAACAAAAACTCGTTAGTAACTGAACATAAAAATATCGCTGAAAATCTTAAAGAAAAATCATGCCCTTTTTATTCCTGAATAACAAAACATTTTTTCCTTTATTTTCTCGAAAAATCAAAAGGACGAAAATGTCCTTGGGGCGGAAAGTCTGCCTACTGCCGATAATGTCGTTACCCGCTCTACAGTCTTATTTGAAAATGGTAAAAGAGATATAGGTTAGAAGTGTCCCACCTTTGTGTCCTACACACTCATCCTCACGGGTTAGGCTTTATACGGGCTAGCTTTCTCACTTCTATATGTTGGGCTTTGGTTAAACTCTAAAGGTTCCCAAATTGTCCAAACTGTCGCCCACTCTAGGCTAGTAAGGCCCCCAATTCTCACCCATTATAGGCTCACTAAAAAGGGTTCAATTCGAGTGGAGGCATTTCACATAACCCATATGGGGATCTTAATTGACCCCACGAAGGTTAGCTAATCTACCCCCGAGCAAAGGGTATAAAATTCAAGCTCCGAGTTCGAGCTGATGCATGCAATGCAAAAAGTGATGTGGTGCAGAAGGGACATACAAACCTGTTACCACTATCGACATACTAAACCATAACCCTCCAACCTACCCCGAAACTAGCAACTGACCACCAATCAATAACAACGCGAAAAACATAGTTAAGCAATAAAGCAAGTAATAAGCAACAATAAACACTGAAAATGCAACACCATCCAAGAAAAGAACAAAATGCAACCAATTATTATTTAAGACCCTAGATCTTGTTAAACTAAGTGAGGCCTGACTCTCTAAGTGTCCCCAGTGGAGTCGCCAAGCTATGGAAACGTTCGGGTCCGGGGAACCCTGCCGAGACGACGTTGGAAAAATGGAGTCTCCACTAATCTTCTTAAAGGTGTGATTAGTCACCTACAGGCTACCTAAGCTAAATAAGGTCCAAAGCTCGGCAATGGACCTACTAAACCTAAGGTCCGGTCTTGTAACCTAAATCTAGGTTCGGGAGTCGATTACGCTCGCGGAAGGATTAGCACCCCCGAGTCGCCCGTCAAGTGACGGTACCTCTAGTTTAACTAGATCTATTGGGTCGAAAAGAAAAATTGGTTGCTTTTAATTCCTAATCTTGATTATTATTAGAAAAAGGTTATAAAAAGAAAATAAAACCATTTTTGAAACCATTGTCGAAAGTTCAAAGAATATAATCGAACACTGTTGATTAATTCCATCACGATTCTCTTTCACTATTTGCTCTCTTGTTGATCCTTTTCTCTTCAAAAAGGAGATTTTGAAAAATGCTGTGACAAAATCTTTTTACCATTTTTTTTATCTTTCCGAAAACCTGACCAATTTTATTAATTTCAAAAATCATCTTTTGGGAATCTTTATTTTCCAAAATCTTCTTTTGGAATTATCCAAACTTTTATTTTCCAAAATCTTCTTTTGGAGTTTACTTAAAAAAGGTTCTTTTTGAAAATGCTTACCTTGAAATCTCTTGATTTACTAATTTCTTAATTTTTAAAATCAAATAAGAAAGCATTATTTGAATATCATTTTTGAAAACACTTTTATTGTCTCTTTTAGTAATCTCTTTTTTGATTTTGGTCCTTTCTATATCTTATATCAATGCATGTATGCAGATGATGAATGCAAAGTCCAATTATTAAAGTTAACTCGTGTAACCCGGGTTTTTGAAAGTACTTCCCGGGATATATACTCGGAGCCCCGACGCCTCCCGAAAAGAGTCGTCTAATCCTCGGAGACATTCAGTGGCCCCGAAAACTCGATCACTCACTGAATGCCTATTCTTCGGAAATGTTACAGTCATTAACTGAGTTAAGGTGGCATGATATGCAAACAAATATATTAAATGTTAGGTAAATATGATATGCATGCAATTAAATTCTACTTCTACTCTAAATTACTAAATTATTACAAACCAAGGCCTAATTAAATTGAAATTAAACTAACAAAGAGCAAAATTGAAAGAAATTAAAAGCTCCAGAGCCCAATTGGACAAATTGGTGACTTATCTGCACATCAAGAAAACAATTAGTAAAGTTCAGGGGGGCAAAGAGCATGAATTGAGTGTCAAAGACATGAATCAAGGACCCAACTGGACAATCTTAACATAAATATTCTAAATCAGGGAGTAAACTGAAGCAAACAATAAATAACAACCTAACTTGAGGACCCAATTGAATGAAATCACACAAATCAAGACAAATAAGGACCAAATTAAATTCAATAAAAGATAGTAACCTAAATTATGGACTAAGCCGCATGAATCATAAATAAAATCCTAAATCAGGGACACAATTGAAAACAAAAATAAGTTGTTGGCTTTATCTGAATCAAATAACAAATCCAAGGATTTAATTGCACACAATTAAAGACTCAATTGAAAACAAATAGAAACTATACCTGAATTGATGAGTTCTACTTACTCAAAGGCTGAAGTGACGCCATTTTGGGTAATATGGTGTCTCCTTTTTAATTAACTTCTCCTTCCTCAACGTCTTCTTCTTCCTCCTCTACCTCCTTAAACCCTAACCTAACCTTCGTTGAGCCTTGCAGCGCCGCTGCCTTTGCTTCTCGGATCACTGATCACCATCGACTTCCTCTTCCAAAGCCCCAAAAGAAATCCCTTTGGCCTCCCTCTTCACGCCTATTTCTCCTTTCTCTTTCCTCTTAAACCCACAACTATAGAAACCCGAAACCCATAGCCTAAACCTCCGATTCCTGGTGGCTGCTCAAATTCGATCCCTTCTCTCTACTCCTCTAAACCCCTCAAGCAGTTTGAAAATAAAAACCCTAAACTCAAGAGCCTTAAATTGAAACAAACCCTAGAAGCTCTAACCTAATCTTCTTCTTTTTTTACTTTGTTTTTGAGATGGGAAGCATAGAAGGCGACGAATTAGAGTGGAAATGAGTAGAAGGGACCGAGTGCTAGAAGGTATGATCCCTCCTTTTTTTTTTTTGCGTTCCTGGTTGCTGAATGAATGTTAAAGTGAAGTTTTTCTCTTGTGATTCCCCCTGGATTCCAAAAGGAACAGAAGATGTCAGGGAATTTTTTTTTAATGGAGTCGAAAGATTTTTTTGAGAGAGAAAACCTAGTTCAACGGATCCAGAGAGAGAGTATTCAAAGGGAGAGAATTTTTCGAGTGTAGTCCACTGAAGGGAGAAGATGAGAGAATTTTTGAGTGACTGACTGTGTATTGGGTATCAAAGGGTGAGATTCTTTTTGTGTTTGAGGTTTTTTTCGAGAGAAATTACTATGTATGGGGAGTTTTTTTTAGAGCGGCCTAGTTCAATCTTTGCGTGCGATTTTTTTGTGGGTGAGTGTGATAAGAAAAATGAGAGGGAGAGATTCTGTGTTGTTTTTTTTCAATTCAGTTAATGAGAGGGCCGAGAGAAATTTTGTTTTTGTGTGTGGGAGGGAGCCTTGTGAGGAGAGAGGTCCTGGAGGAAGAATAGTTGTCTGTGGTGTAGAGGTTGTGAATGGGAAAGATCAGAGAGAGCCAATTGATCAGTGTCCAGTGGGAGAGCAAAACTATTTTTTTTGGTAGCCTTTTTTTCTTCTAGAGACTGTGTATTTTTCTGTTTTGGCCATTGAATCCCCTTTTCTCGCTTATCCAATTTCTTTGTCCTCTTGTGCAGCTGAATTCATGCATCTTTGAGAAGCCTGCTGACTTGGGAGGATAAGGCTCAAATTGTGTTTGTGACTCTCATTGATCCCGTTGTGCTTGATGGAATAGAGGGCAATTTATCCTGTGTCATTCTGTTGAGAAAAGTGTGGAATGAATGAATGCATGGTTGCAAAACATGAAATGTATAAATCAGTAGTTGTTCGGATGTAAATGCTCTTTCTTTCTCCATTTTTAATTTGATTGAAATGCAATGATCCGTGAAGAGTGTATGAGGTGATTAACTACATGCTAAATGCTAGATCATGAAATGCTAAAATTCCTGCTAAATGCCAAGTGCCAAAGAGAAGTGTATGAGCAAACTTATGTTTACATATAAAAATATATAAAAAAAAAATCATTGCTGTCATGTGGCCTTTCCCTTGTGTTTTATTCTAGGAAGAACTTGTGATGGGGAATGCATAAGAAATGTCATGACAATGCAGGGGCAAGAAGAAGAAACAGTCCTCGAGGGGAAATAATGCAGAAATTAAGACTCAGGCTTAATCGGGCCTTAAGCGCTTTTCTTTACCTTATTAATCCAATTGTAAAACCAATCAACACTCAATCTCAAGTATATGACATTCTCTTTTTATTAATGGTGCAAAACTAAATGTAGTAGGATCAAGCACTATGTGAATGCAATGTGATCCCATATTGAAATAAGTAGCCAAAGTGCTAATGCTAAATTTCAGCAAACAAATAAGAAGATTTGATAGCCTAAAGCCAAGTCCTTCCCCTTTCCCATTACTATGCAATTGACAAAATGCTGATATGCAATGGCGAACTAAATGAAATCATGTTATGCTAATCTAAATGCCAACCTAAATGACTATGCCAACCAAATTAAAACGTGCATGTGACTAAAACGTACACGTGAACGAACTGATTTACCTATAAATGCCTGGAGAATGTAGAATGAAAAGTATTATTTTTTTTAATGCAATCTTAATGATTAAGAGATGAATTAGCTATTCTAAATTAAAAGTGAACTTAAAATGACCAAAACGCCCGTGAATATGCAAATGACCAAAATGCCCCTGGGTGACCCTAATGCCAAATAAGAAACCAATTGATTTAAATTGAAGGATACAGGTCAAAAATGGGCGTCTACACTCTCCTAGGCCGCAAGCTTCATTGTAAGGTTGGCCTCCAAGTTCTTGTTGACTCAATCTCTCCCTTGGATCAATTCTAACAACTTGCCTTTGTTGAGGTTGTTGTTGTTGTTGATCCCTTTGTGCATTGTTTTGTGCGGCATTGATCTCCCTTTGTTGAGGTGGTGGCTCTTGTTGAGGTTTAGCCATAGTTTCCATCCTTGCATCCATGGCATCCAATCTTTGCATAAGTGCTTGTATCATGGTAGCCAAGTCATTATTTTGATTTGGTACTTCTTGCCTATCTCCCATTGTACCTACACACAAAGAAAAGTTAATAATAAAAATCACTCACAAGTGTGTGTGTGAATTACCTTTGTTGTGCTCGCGTGTTTGCACTCAACCTATGGATTGGTGATCCACTACTCTCTTAATGATCTCACAAGATTTTGCCTTTTTCTAGTTTCAATAGGCCTAATAAGAGGAAATTGTTAGAGCCTTCTTTCTTCTCGTGACCTACTTGAGGAACAAACAATTAAGAGCAATAACTTGAGTGAATCAAAATAAGAGTGTTCTATAAACAATCCAAACGGCCTTTTGTCTCCCAAGCTTGCTGCACAAAACACAATTAACAACACAAATCTATCAATTCAATCAATTATAAACCCTAGTACCACTTAGATCCAATTTTGTACTTGTCTCCAATAGGGTTTAAACCTGAAATTCTTCAAATTAGATCTCAATTCATAGCAAAAGCAACCCAAGAATCTCAAACAAACAATCAATTAGGGTTAGATGCAAACAATTGACTCAATTGCTCAAAACAAACCCTAATCCCCAAATTCCCAAATCAAGAATTATGAATTTGAGAAATTTCGATTTCGACACAGATTTTTCTGAGTTTTTTTAATATTTTTCCCCAAAAGAACACACTAAAAGAAGTCTAGATCTCAAAGTTCAAAGCTTTTCGAACTCAAACGAAGCCAGAATAAATTCTACAAGATTCTGGTCGATTTTTTTTTTTTATTCTTTTGATATTTTTCGATTAAACTACAAGGTATGAGGACTTCAAATATGAAATTTCAAGTCGATTGGATTTAAGATGAAACCACAATGAATTTTTGAATTTTCAGAATTTTTGAATTTTCAGAATTTTTGGATCTTAAAAATTTGAAAAACTTTGATGGATGAGATGTGTTGAAACGTTCGAGTCCGGGGAACCCTGTCGAAACGACGTTGGAAAGGAGTCACCACTAATCTTTTTTCAAAGGTGTGATTAGCCACCTAATTGTCTTAATTAGTCTAATGAGGTCCGGTGCTTGGCATGGGACCCACTAAACCTATGGGTCTGGTCTTGTCACCTAGACCTAGGTTCGGGAGTCATTTACACCCGGAGAAGGATCAGCACCCCCGGCACGCCCATCAAGTGACGGTACCTCTAAGCCAAACTAGATCTAATTGTGGGTCAATAATAAAAGGTTGCTTTTAATCCTAATCTTGATTATTATTCAAAAGGGTTATAAAAGAAAATAAAAGCATTTTTAAAACCGATGTCGAGAATTCGAAGAATATAATCGAACACCGTCAATTATTTCTGTTACGATTTTCTTTCACTGTTTGTTCTCTTGTTGGCTTTTTCCGCATCGTGAAGAAATTTTGGAAAATGCAGTGTAAAAACTTTTCCATTTGAATTTTTAAGGAAAACTAGTTGAATTTATTGACTTGCCAAAAAATCTTACCATTTAAAAAACTCGTCTTTAAAACCAAGCTTCAATTTTTGAATTTAAAATTAACCCAAAAAGATTTGATAATCCATTTCTGGATTAATTTTAATCTCAATAATTGAATTTAATTTTAAAGAGCTTATCTCCTTATGGCCAATTTTCTTTGGAAAATGCTTACCATGAAACCTCTTAAGTTGCCATTTAGCTCTTTTGAAAACCAAATAAGAGAACATACTTAAAAAAAACTTTTGGAAAACACTTTTGATATAATTTTTTTTAATCTTTTGCTTATTTTTCTCCAAATTTGAATATGGAATGATGGATGAAAAGTCAGGTTCATTAATTGATTAGTAAAAAGGGTTTACTCGAACTGGCTTTCACGAACCTAGCCCGGCCCTCCGGGGATATTCGCGAAAACCAATCGATCTCGGAGCGAAATCCCAAGAGGTCGTGCACGCGCACCTTTACCCAAGATTAGCTCATCATAATTTAAACGCCCTCTTATTAATCGACATTTATAATGGTGGTATGCAATGCAAACAGTTATAATCAACCAAAGGTAAATATGGTATGCATGTGTTTATCTACTAATTATCGAGCTAAATTAAATTAATTACATCCCCAAATATAATCAAATTAACAAGTAAACTAAAGAAATTGAATCTAAGGCCAAATTGGACAACTGGGGACCTTTCTGCACATCGAGAAAACCATTAGCGAAGTTCAGGAGGGCATACAAACAAATCAAGATACAAATCTAAAATCAAAGACCAAAGCAAGAGCAATTTGAACTTAGACAAATGAGAATATGGGTCATGGGATATGCTTACACTTCAAATGAATCTGGTTTAGGAAATCAAAATTTTAAATTCCAAATCTTAATGCCCAAATTAAAAAGTCACTTAAAAGGATTCACCAATTTCTTTCAAGTTATTTTCAAATTTGGAAAATTGGGCTTTTCACTCCAAGCTTTGTTTTTTCCAAAAATTAAAAATGACCCAAAGTGTCTTAACATGTCATCCTCAAGTCAACTTTAATCTAGGAAAAATTATAGGTTTAAGTTAAAATCTCAATTTTCAAATCCAAATTAACTGAATTCGAAATTATGAAATCCATTTAAATTACTTTCAACTTGAATCATCAAGATCTCAAAATCAATTTGCCATGAATAAACTCCATTTTCATTAAAAATTCAATCTTTAACCTAAATCCCAATTTCCATACTTAAATTAGTAAAAATCAAGAACCAAAAAGCACAAATTAAATACCAATAATGTAAATCAAGCACCCAATTGCAAAATTCTAGCATAATTTCTAAAATCAAGGATTAAATTGAATAAAGCAGGGATCAAATTGCATTTAATCAGGAAATTGACTCGAAATTAGGGACTAGGCCGCATAAATTAAAAATTAAATCCTAAATCAGGGACATAATAGAATCAATTAACAAATAAGATACTAAATCAGGGACCAAGGTGAAAACGGAAACAAACCTCAGGTTTTATGTGAATTGAAAAACAAATCAAGGGATTTAATTGCATCAAATTAAGGGTTCAATTGAAGAAAGTTAGAAACTTTACCTGAATTGATGAATTCCAATTCAATCAAACACTGAAACGGCGTCGTTTAGGTAAATACCATAGGCACTATATAAACTCCCATGTCTTCTTCTTCCTCAAAGCCTTGTCTCGTTCAAAACCCTAGCCGCCTGCGCCATCACCACCAGAAAATCGCCCCGCCGTGTCGGAGCTGGAAACAGCCGCTGAAAGCTTCCACTTTTTCTGAATATTCTCCCCTTGCCTTCCTCTTCTCGGGCCCAAACTTGGTTTCGTTGAAAACCTGATCAAAACCCCTTGAACTCTCTTGAACCCGAACCTCCAAAAGCCTATAGGTCTATGAAACTACCCGATGGATTTCTCTCAAACTCAGGTATGTCATTCTCTTCACCATCCCAAGGCCTTCTACGGTTTAAATTTTAGATCTCTTACTTTAATATCGAAAAGCCCCAATTTTTTTGAAGAACACTAACCCATTGTTTTTAAATGAGAAAGAAATTTTTTTGACAGAGAGGGCGGGTCTGTTTTTAACCGGGAGAGGAGTCTGTCCTTGAGAGTTAAAGAGGATTCCTCTTTTTTTAGTGTATGGGTATGTCAAGGAAAAAGGTGAGAGCTTGAGGTTTTTTTTTGTACACTCTTGTGTGTGGTTGCTGTGTATTTGGGGGTGTTCTTAAGAGAGTCTGTGCAGTGTGTGAGGTTGTGAGAGAGAGAAGATCAGAGGGTTTTTTGTGGTGTAGAGTCTCAAGCTCGATCCGAGGGAGAGAGATTTTTTTTTTCAGAGAAGGTTCTGCCCTTGAATATAAGAGGAAGAGAATTTTTAGAGTCTAGAGAGAGGGGAGAGAGTCTCCAGGTAGAAGAAGGGTGTGTTGTTTTTTTAGTCAGAAGTGTGAGAGAAGGTTGAGCCTCCTTTTTTTTCTGTTAGATTCTTTCCCCCTTTTGTGCTAACCGTTCTTGGCCCTTTGTGCAGATGAGTTGGATAGCAACCAACCTGATAAGAGCAAGCTGGCTCCGATTTGAGGGCAAGAAGAATCTAGAATTCCTCCCTTCAGATTTTAAGGTAATTTCTTTTTCCTCTCTTCAACTGAAATTGGAGATTTGCTGGTTGCAATTGGTTGAAGTTTTTTTACTCTTGACTGCATTTGAACAATTGTGGCTTGACTTGCTATAACTTGCTAAATTCTCCTCCTGAATTTGGTTTGTTTGATTGTATTCCATGTTCCTGTGCATGAACTTCATTGAAATGCTTGCTGCCCTTTTATCCCTGAAATGCTTGCTGTCATTTCCTACTATTGATGACCACATGCCTTGAAGTGCTTATGGACTTTGCTGCTAGGTTTTTCTTTACTGTCATTTTACACTTTGAAATGCACACTGAATTTGCTCGGTCAATTGCCATTCTGCCTTGTTTATCTTTGCATTGCAACCCTTGCAGGCTCAACTGTTTTGGACCTTGTTTTCTTCCATGTATTCATTATGTGCTGTCTGAAATTATTGCCCTTGTTGATACATTATTTTTATGCCTTTGTTTGATGTTTGCATATTTGCTCGATGGCAGTGAAGAATCAAAATGTTCATGCCTCATCCGGCTAGTCACTTCTGTCTTCTTGGATATGGGCAACATAAATATGAAGAATGCAGTGACATGAAAGGAGAAAACAAAGCCTGCAGAACGGAACATCCATCTTGGCTGCTAGGAGAGACAAATCTAACCGCTAACACAAGTCTAAAGATGTAATAAGCAAAGTACCTGTTTGACCAATGTTATGAGTGAAAAGGGTCGTGCCCTGTTTCGACCTTTTATGCCAATGAAGATTTTTGAAGTTCCTTTTCCTTTTTCTTTTACTTTAAACGTATGATAGTGATTGTATGCAAATAATGCCAGGTAATGTAAATAGGATGTGAATCAAAACCAAAATATGAAAGATGACATGCAATAGAACTTGTGATATTTTTGTGATATTTTTCAATTTTCAATTTTTGTACTCTCCCTCCCTCTTTAATACAAATTAAAGGGTGAATGCTAATATTAATAAACTAAATCCTGGTACTATATTAATGAATTACACTAAATGCTAAAGTGAATTGAAATATGCAAATGCAATGGTAATACAAAGCTAAGAAAAAATATTTTTTTTCATCATTTTTTTATATTTTTTCTAACGCAATCTAGATAACTAAAAATAAATTATTTAATTTAAATTAAATGTGAACTCAAAATGACCAAAATGCCCCTGAATGTAAAAATGACCAAATGCCCTTAGATGACCCTAATGCCAATTAAGCAACAAATTGATTTAAATGAAGGATATAGGACAAAAATGGGTGTCTACAGCTGCCCCTCTTTGTGTGCTTTCTAACTATCAGGGAGTGTGCAAAAGAGTAGTTTGTATACATTCTGAGAGTTAGAAAGTGCGCAAAGACGTAGACACCCATTTTATCAAGCAGAGAAAGTAAAACAAGAACTGGAAAAGAATCCCAAAATAAGGAACTCGAAGCGGCCTCCGAAAATGAAATTTAAAGCAAAGAGATCCTCGAATAGGATTCCGTGACTAACAGATGAAAGCAACAAACCTGAAAACAATTCTGCTATTAACTGACAAGCAATGATCCTAAACCAAGATCGAAATAAATTTGACAAAGCAGTGACCATGATTGAAATTGAATCATAAAGCAATAATAAAATTAATTTTGGAGGAAATATGAACTGCCCGGAGGACTTACAAATGCAAACTTTGAAATGAGACCTTGAACAATGATTTTAAACTTAAACATGAATCTTTGATGAAAAACTTGATGAAATGAAATGATACCCGGAGGTTTTAACAATGCAAACTCTGAATAGAGACCTTGAACAAGGATATTAACTTACATGTAAAATAAACTTGACTTGAGCTTACTTGGAAGCAAGGCTTGACTCATATGGAAACGAGTCGGGTTTTGGAAAACCTCATTAAACTTGGCTTATGTAGAAACTGCTGCTGTATGGATGGAACCAATGTTTAAACTGACTCGCATTGAAACGAGTTTGATTTATGGAAAAGTCTATATGGCTTGGATGAAACCAAGGCTTGAACTGACTCGTATGGAAACTAGTTTGGCTTGTGGGAAAGCCTATATGGCTTGGATGGAACCAAGGCTTGAACTGACTCGTATGGAAACGAGTTTGGCTTGTGGAAAAGCCTATGTGGCTTGGATGGAACCAAGGCTTGAACTGACTCGTATGGAAACGAGTTTGGCTTGTGGAAAAGCCTATGTGGCTTGGATGGAACCAAGGCTTGAACTGACTCATATGGAAACGAGTTTGGCTTGTGGAAAAGCCTATGTGGCTTGGATGGGACCAAGGCTTCAATTGACTGAGTTTGGCTTGTGGAAAAGCCTATGTGGCTTGGATGGGACCAAGGCTTAAATTGACTCGTATGGAAATGAGTTTGGCTTATGGAAAAGCCTAAGCATTTGGATGGAACCGATGCGAAATCTGGAAAATTGAATATGAATCACGTGGAAGTAATTTTTGGAAGAAAATACCTTTAGAAAATAACTCTGAATCTGATGTTGGAATTGAAAACTTCTTGATTGATGATGAAAGAGGACCGATTTGCGGTCAATTTTGATAACTTGAAGAATAACTTCGGGTATGATGTTGTGATTGAAACCTCTAGACTGTTGCTTTGAATCTTTGCTTTCTTGATTTTGCTTCATTTATGTTATTCTTGATCTGTTTTGGAATTTGCTTTCTTGTTCATGTTGAGGTCTTCATCTTTGCCCCAGATGTAATCCACCAAATGGAAATTTCATTTTCTTTTGAATGATCAATCCCAATCCTTTTGAACTTGGCTGAAAGCCTTTCTGAAACTTCGATGTCCCATTATTCCTGATCACGATTTTTGCCTTTGCAATGCCCATGATGCACCTGGATTCTGACTTTTTCTGAATTCTCTCTTGTTCTTACCAAATATATTTTCATCAAGCTCTTTGCCCCAACTCGACTTGGTAATATGCCCCAAAAGATTCTTTTGTTGATCACACTCCTCCCTGTATCCATTCTTTTATCGTTTCTGCAGTAAAATTTTGTCAAGAGTCATAGTTCAAAAAGATAAAATTATGTAATTGAAACCGTTTGAAACATGCCATGAGTTCATAAACATTGCCCCCCATATGATCCTTATGAAATATGTGCCCAAACAAATCTCATATCCATTGCAAACTTTGCGAAATTTGAACTTTTGAAAAGAATTGGTAATCACCACTAAAATGCCCTTCGAATAGCGAACTTTGGTCTTGGTCTCACAAATGGAATGCAATCTTATATTAAAAGCGAATTTTGCTCTTGGACTCACAAATGCAATGCAATTTCATTTTGAAAAGCGAATTTTGATCTTGAACTCACAAATGGAATGCAATTTTATTTTGAAAAGCGAATTTTGATCTTGAACTCACAAATGGAATGCAATCTTATTATAAAACTTCTTGTTCCGAAAACTTTTTCCTAAGACATGATTTGAGTCAACACTCTATGAAAAGTTTGAGATTTGAAAATTTGTCGAAGAGAGGTATGGCTTCAAAAAACTGGGTTCTTTTGGCAGCTGAAGCGTTCGATGCTTGAAAGTAACTCATTCAGTATGGAGGTGTCATCTTTCCATTTCCTTGTTGAAACTGTGGATGGCTCCTTGCTTCCCCATTCTTGCTCTAGACTACCCTTTCGGGTTTTCACCCTAGAGCTCTCTTTTTTTCTTTTTTTTGCACTTGGAAAACTCTAAATTCACCCGAAAACTCTTTTTAAAAGTTTTTACCCAAAACATTTTACAAAAAGGACTGTTATTTTTGTTGAGGAAAATTCTCTTCTCGAATGTCCTCACTTGAACAAAGATGGACTTTTACTAGGCACGTAATGTAGGCTTGGGTTCTGGGCTGCCAAAGGAAGGATATAAAGGCTCAAAAATGTGTTTGAGGGTATTTGAATGAAGGATCATCTTTTGTCATGTGAAGGATCTTATCATACCAGTTGTCCTTTGCTCCATCAATCCATTCTCTTTTGATTTTGATTTTGATTTGATTTGATTTTTTTTTTTTGATTTTTTGATTTTTTGTATTGATTGATTTTTTTGAATTTCTTAATGGGGTGGACTCAATCACTATCGGAATGCCCCATTCAAATATTGAATGCACACCCTTTCTTTTGATGCTGATCCTTTTTCACCTTTACCCCCAGTGTGGAGGGTGATCCTTGATTAGGGTTTATTTGAAAAGAAATCAATTAGGCTCAATAGGGAACAACAATGGATATTTTTCTACGAGTAAAGGGAATATGAAAGAAAGCCATTTATCACTTCAAGATTGGACATTTTCATTGAAGAGCATTCCTCGAGAAAACGAGTTTCGAAATCATTTTTGGAAATCAATTTTATCAAAACCTTTTTTGAAAACCATTTTGTTGGACTCCTCTAGATATTGCAAGTGCTTTTTCATTTTTTCATTTTTTCATTTTTTCATTTTTTTTTCATTTTTTTCTTTTCTTCTCTTTTTTATTATTGGGAAATCATATCAGAAATTTGTACCACCTTTCATTGAAATGACCTTCCTAATGATAAACCTGAGCAAATTGATTTGCGCTCTATGAATTGTGCACTACTTCTTCTGGTTTAAAGAAATGTTTGGGATGTTGAAAATTAACCTGGATGATTTAAGGGACATTGAGTAAATTGAAATTCGATCATTTTGCCCTCAAGGCATTGTGATAACATTAATAGTATGACCAAATTGCCCCTTTTAGAAGAACATAGGACCTCAATGTTGGGTTCAAAGAGAATGGGCTTAATCGAGATTTGAAAGAATGTGAAGTTTCGGGGCAGTGTTGACGCCAATCATATTGTCTCTTCAAAACCTTTTGGAAAACATGTATTCAGTCACCTCAAAATCATGGCTTTGACCAAAACTGATTTTGAAACACCTTTTGATTAAATCCCCGTCATTCCTTTTCTCACAACTCAAAATCATAGCTTTGATTAAAACTGATTTAGAAAATTTTGATTAAAACTCATCATTTCTTTGCTCATAGTCCAGATAAAGGCCATTGACCCTTCCGCAAACACGCTTGATTCAATTTAGTGGTAAACACCAACCCATTTCAAAAGCATATGGTTGATTATCTGAAGAAGTCCTCCCTTTGCTATCATTATCTTTTAATGCAAGCTCATGCAAATATTTATGAAATAGTTCTCATATCTACCAATATGCATGTTTGAAGGTAAATAAAGGTACGGAAAAATGCCCCTGTTTAGCACCCATTTTCAAGATTTGTAGAGATTCAAAGTAAATTAACTTGTCGTGGGCTCTATCCATAGCATCAATATCTGTGAAATTAAAAATGCTTTGAGAAATGGAATGATGTATGATAACGAATGATGTGACAATGCTCTGAGCCACGAAATGCATCTATTTTATTACAAAACGACGAAGTGAAACAAAAGCCCACACAACTATCCTAATGTTCTTCGGAAGAAACATCAGGGATCATAATCTGAAACCAATCTCTGCTGTTCCATTCACTCCGATAACCATCCATGTTGACTATGCTCTAATCAGAAACTCAACAAACCTGCTTTGATCCATGTTTGTACTCTCTTCTTCAAACTGGTGTCAGTGGAATGACCTTGAACATTCATATGGTATTTGCATTGCACATTGGGATCATACCACATGGGATAAGGAGGCTGCATGGGTTCCACATAAACTGGTTCCACAAGGCCCTGCTGAATGAGTTGATGAAGCAATTCTATATAAGTCATGGGAATTTCGGCAAACTTGAATCTATCCTGGTGAGACATGTACCCCTTTTGTTGGTCCTTTGGAATGGTTGGTTCTGAGCCAAATGAAGATATTGGCCTTTTCTTTGATTCTCGAGGATACTCATGAGATTGAAAGCTTGGTTGAGGAACCGACTGGTATGGATAGGGACCTTGATTCACATATGATTTTGTTGGTGGAAGTGGTGGATAAGGGTAAAGGTATGGGATATATGGCCCCGAGTGATCAAACTGTTGTCCTCTAGAGCTGGCTAATGGTGCTTCTATGCCACTTTGCACGCCGGTTTGATCCTTCTTCGTCTTTGCATTTTTCCCACTTTTAACCTTCCTTGAGCTGAAATTTGCTCGATTGAGGAGGTATGAGGTATCAGTTGGCGGTTTAGGTACGAATGGGGTTCGAACAACAAGCGGAGAATTTGACTGGTTGGGATTGATTTGGTTGGGTTCAGCACTTCCTGCTTGCCCCACACAATACTATCTATTGTCATGTCTTGCCCTTCTGACACTAGATGATCTTCTTGCATTGTTTTTCCCTTCAATTCCGCTAGCTGATGCTTCATCATGCTCATCTGCTTTTGCAATTCCTCATTCTCCTTCTTCATCTGCTGGTATTCAGTTAATTGCTCTCCTTCCATTGCCCCTTTTCGATAAATCCTCCAAAAACTGGAACAAATTTCGAGAACCATCAGAAATCTTTCAATTGAGGAGCACTACTGTGTAGACACCCTAATTTCGCCCGTATCCTTTAAATTAAACTGAATTGCTCCACATTCTGCATTAAAAGTCACCTAGGGGCATTTTGGTCATTTTTGCTTCACGGGGGGCATTTCAGTCACGTTCAATTCTTTATTAGTATGTTCATCTTGGCATATAAACTTGGGTAATCTGCATTGTATTTCAATATTAATATCCGAGAAAATATATGCGAAATAATAATGAAAGGTAAAATAAATAATAAACAAACAAAAATCGAAGAAGTTCAAAAAAAGAACTATTTTGAAGTGGGACATTTTAGCTTTCTTTCCTCTAAATTGGCCCATTTTTTGTGGGCTTTTCCATTACGTTTCGGGCTTGTCTTATTGGACCGAATTCCTTCCTTGTTGTCCAAATGCCCAACTTTCCCAATTAGGATCACCATTTTGCAAGTTTCTCCATGCCTTTGTTATTAGTCTTAATCTCCTTTTAAGGTCTCCATTTTCTTCCTAAGCTTATTTTCCCTTTTTGAGTTACTCTTAACAGACTTCCAAATTTCTTCTTTTCAATCTTTAGGTTTGCAATTTATTCTTTGGATAATAATGGGTCAATTTTCTGATCCACTCCATTTGGGCCACCCTTGGTTCAAGCCCACTTCCCATTTCATCATTTTACAGGCAAAATTCTACAAAAGTAAGAAGGTGCCTACGCTTCTTGCTCAATCCAGTTTCCAGTTCACTTAAAACTCAAAAAATTTAACTAACAATAATTGGCAAAAGGCAACGGAAAATTTGTATAGCAGATTTCCTTGGTAACTTCATTCTTTTACAATGTCTAGAGCTTGCAAGATAGCCACCAATAAAAAGAACATATGAAGCTCTTCTTAGTTCTTCTACTTGTGATCCTTTGGCTCCAGGCTACGGTGCAAGTTTTTGCATTAAGCACCGAGCGAGCAAATTCTTTAGCCTATGCAGATGATGGGAGCTCTTAGCGCTGACATCTAGCAGCATTTACACACATTCAAAAGGTTTGGTTTCAATTCTTCAGAATCAAAAATGTTGCATTCGCTGCAGCAAACAGAGGCCATTTCAACCTCCCAACATCTCGTGTGAGCATGAAAATGGAAAAAAACAGCCACGTGCATAATAAACAAGGGAACTAAGGCACTTATAGCATTCATCAATTTCAGTCTGTTACAAAAAAAAAAAAAACCAACAGCTTGATAGATCAATTACAGTGCACAAACATGACAGGCCAAGGCAAATTGAAAACATCTCAGCCATAACAAACAAGATTCAACAGCACCTACACTTACACACTGCATTGACAGCCCTTGCGAATTACATGCTCAATAAGCATTAAAGCTACATTTTCAGGAATATATGATCCCAGATACAGTCACTAGTTCATACATTATATTACAAAGCATGTGTGCAAAACAGGATGCATGATAAATTCGAAACAGAAGGGCACTCCCAATACCTTGCACTTCCATTTTTACTAGACATCACCAAAACTCATTACTTCATTTTGACAACACACACAAATGGACAAAGTAAGGCCTCCAGCAGGCATTCATACATCCCCAACAGCATTTAGGCATCTCATAGCAGTCTTTATACTTGCATTTCACATGTTAGCAAGCAGTTGGCATTTTAATTAGCATTTTACAGTTTAATGAGTGTTCTTCACTTTTACATACACTCATAAACAGTTCGCATTTCCACAGCACCCACTCAATTCATTTCAA
>AWUE01013282.1:0-21585 GCA_001974825.2 Corchorus olitorius
GTGTTCTCTTATTCGATTTTCAAAATTAAAAAATTAGTAAATTCAAGAGATTTCAAGGTAAGCATTTTCAAATAGAACCCTTTTTAAGTAAACCCAAAAAGATTTTGGAAATTAATAAAATTGGTAAGTATTTAGAAAAAGTCAAAACGGTCAAAAGATTTTGTCACAGCATTTTCAAAATCTCTTCCCGGTGCGGAAGATTCAACAAGAGAACAAACAGTGACAGAGAGTCGTAACAGAATTAATCGACGGTGTTCGATTACATTCTCTGAATTCTCGACATTGGTTTTCAAAAATGGTTTTATTTTCTTTTATAACCCTTTTTTCCTCTAATAATCAAGATAAAAGCAACCGTTTAGTATTAACCCCTTGATTTAGTTTAGACTAGAGGTACCGTCGTTTAACGGGCGTCTCGGGGGTGCTAATCCTTCCCCGAGCGTAACCGACTCCCGAACCCATAGACTCTGGTTAAGCAGACATGGTTAGGTTTAGTACTACCTTCGCCAAGCCTAGGTTAGTATTAAACTTAAGATAGGTGGCTAATCACACCATAAAAAAGATTAGTGGCGACTCCTTCATACCAACGTCGTCTCGGCAGGGTTCCCCGGACCCGAACGTTTCGACACTTGTTGAGAGATTTCTCATCATTCTTGATTGGAGTTTTCCATGAGTTTGATGACGAAAATCCTTTCTTGGCGCCACTCCTTTTAACTTGTCCCTCAGCCTTCAAAGCTTGTTGTAACAAGTCTTCAACATCATGATATTGTTGCATCTCCACAATATCATGAATCTCTCTATTTAACCCCGCAAGAAACCTAGCCATGGTGGCTTGTGATGGTTCCTCAATTTCGGCCCTGGACATCAACAACATCATCTTTGAGTAGTACTCATCAACACTTTTCGATCTTTGCCTCAAGGTTTGCAAACTTTGGTAAAGGAAGTTGATGTAGTAGCTTAGCACAAATCTCTTTCTCATGACACTCTTCAATTCCGCCCAAGTATCTATAGGTCTCTCCAAATTTGTTCTCCTTGACTGCACCAATTGATTATACCAATTAAAGCATTCTCAACAATTTCAAGGATAGCAATTTGTACCTTCTTATATTCGGCATAGGGGTGATAATCAAAATACATGTCTAGCTTTGACTCCCAATCTAAGTAATCCTAAGGTGTCCCTCTTCCATTGAACTTTGGGATTTTGTATTTGATGTTGTCTTTAAGCTCTTCCCTTGGTTCACCTCTCCTAGGCCGCAAGTTTTCATTGTAGGCTTGGCCTCCAAGTTCTTGTTGCCTCAATCTCTCCATTGGATCAACTCTCCTAGCAATTTGCCTTTGTTGAGCTTGTTGTTGTTGTTGATCCCTTTGCTCATTGTTTGGTGCGACATTGTTCTCTCTTTGTTGAGGTGGTGGCTCTTGTTGAGCTTTAGCCATAGCTTCCATCCTTGCATCCATGGCATCTAATCTTTGCATAAGTGCTTGCATCATAGTATTCAAGCCATTGTTTTGATTTTGATCTCCCATTGTACCTACACACAAAGAAAAGTTAGTAATAAAAATTCCTCACTAGTGTGTGTGTGCTTTACCTTTTTTGTGCTCTCATGTTTGTACTCAACCTATGGATTGGCGATCCACTACTCTCTTAATGATCTCACAAGATTATGCATTTTTCTAGCTTCAATAGGCCTAATAAGAGCAAATTGTTAAAGCCTCATTTTTTCTCGTGACCTACTTGAGGAACAAACAATTAAGAGCAATAACTTGAGTGAATCAAAATAAGAGTGTTCTATAAACAATCCAAACAGCCTTTTGTCTCCCAAACTTGCTGCACAAAACACAATTAACAACACAAATCAATTAATCCAATCAATTAGAACCCTAGTACCACTTAGATCCAATTTTAAACCACTTGTATCCAATAGGGCTTCAATTCGAAATTCTGCAAAACAAACTTCAATTCACAGCAAAAGCAACCCAAGAATCTCAAAGAAACAATCAATTATGGTTAGATGCAAACAATTGACTCAATTGCTCAAACAAACCCTAATCCCCAAATTCCCAAAACTAAACCTAGATAAGAACCCTAGATCCAAAATTGCGGCAAACACCACATATTTTTTTGATTTTTTTCAGTATTTTCCCAGAAAGATCACACTGAAAGAAGTCTAGATTTCAAATTTCAAAGCTTTCCGAGCTCAAACGAAGCCAGTATAAATTTCACAAGATTCTGGTCGAAAAAGTTTTTATTTTTATTTTTCTGATATTTTTCTATTAAACTACAAGGTATGAGAACTCCAAATCTGAATTTTCAAGTCGATTGGAGTTAAGATGAAACCACAATAAATTTTTGAATTTTCGGAATTTTTGGATCTTGAAAATTTGAAAAACTTTGATGGATGAAAAACTTGATGATAAATGAATAGAAGGATAGATTTACCGATTGAAGATGACAACCTATGCTCTGATTACCAATTGATACGAATCTAGTTGTTTTAGATTCAAATCTAGCCTTGAAAATCTATCAAACTCGACTTGAACTCCTTCAACTTCTAGATGAGTAGATCGATGACCTTCACAAGGTGATTCCTCTTCTTTCGTCGGCCTTAAGTCTTCAATTAGACCTGCAATTGTCAACTCAAGAACACAAGATTCACAAACAATCAAGTTATCACAACTTAATTATTTGCTAGGACTCTACAAGATTGAAGAACCATAAGTTTTGCTCAAACTAGAACAAAGAAGATAAGATAATCAATTTGGGTGAAAATCTCAATTTATTAATCAATTCAACTTTAATACAAAAGAGGGGGTTGATGTCTTTATATAGGCAAAACATAACCTAACTCCAAGTCCAACTAGGAAAAATAAATAAAAAAACGTAATAATAAAAATAAATTCGGGGGTCACCCGGCCCCGTGTACCCCTACCCGCCCCCCGATAGTCTCAGACATGTGTTAAGGCCGTTTCTGATGGTGCCCAGCCCCGGGTACCCCTACCCGCCCCCGGGTAGCCTCAAAAACTTCAATTAAGTTTCAAAAGCAAGCAAAGTGATGAGCTTGTCTTTGGGTGGTGTTTCCTTGCTCAAATCATCTCCAAATGTCTTCAATTGAACTTCAAGGGACTTCATATCTTCAAGACGAGATCGAACAAAGCCCATTAATGCTTCCTTGAATCTCTTGGCTCTTGCTCTTGTCATTGGACCTAATGGCATCTTCAGTGGATCAAATGACATCTTTGGCATCTCCTTGGTGCTTGAAACATGTTGTGTGATATCTCCTTGATCTTCATGCTTCTTTATGCTTCCTTGCACTCCATGCTCATCCTCTCCATGATCTTCATTGTGTTCTTCAAGACCATGATAAGCCCTTGGCGCATCAATACAACTTGGAATCGATAGTAATATTCCTTGGCATATGATCTCTAGTGCCCTTCAAATGAACCCCGATTGCCTTTAACTCTTCAAGATGAACTCTAATGAGGCCTAATAATGCTTCCTTGAGCTTTTTAGCTCTTGCTCTTGTCGTTGGGCCTAATGGCATCTTCAATGGATCAAATGGCACCTTAGGCAACTCCTATGAGCTTGAAACCAACTTCAATGAGCTTGAAACTTCTTTGTGTGTATCCCTAGCATCTTCAAGCTTCTCCAAGCCTCCTTGCCGCATGATTGAGCCAAAAACAACCCTATTTTTATGGCTATTTTATTATGTTTTTGGATCTATTTATGCTTAATTATATGCTATTTTGATGATATTTGTGTTTTAAGTTCTTAAGTGATGTGAAATTGAGAAATTGTTATTTTTCACTTCTTTTGGAGCTATTTTGATGACTTTTTACACAGATTTTAGCAAAGCAATTTTGAGTATAGATTTGAAGATTCGAAGTTCGTGTTTGAAGACTCATTGAAGACTTATTTGGAGATTTGAAGACTTTGAAGAATTATTTCAAGGAGCAAGGATTGAAGATTGGAGGATTAAATTGAAGACAAGCCATGAACAAGTTCTCAAGCTTTGGTATTTTTGGATAATTTATATGGGAAAATACTCAGCCCATATAAGATATTAATTGGAATTAAAATCCCAATTAATGACTCCTAAATCCAAGAAAATATCTAAATCCCGTAGATTCCCGATTCTAGTCCTAACAGGATTAGGATTCAGGCGCAGTTTTGGTAGAAAAATCATAACTTTCTGCTCATACCTCCAATTGAAGCCCATGAGTACTCGTTGGAAAGCTAACTCCGAGAGCTACAACTTTCCTTTGAAGTTCAAGACCCAGTTATGCCATCTTCAAGCCCAAAAATTCCGTCGAAGTCACTGCACGAAATCAGGATTTTTTCAGGATCCTATTTTAACTTGGATTCTACTCTAGGATGACTTTTATTCTAACTTGGACTCTAAGTTAGACTCAAAACCGACTTAGACCCCTTTCCAAGTTAGGATTGGAATTCCTAGGGTTATTTCCACTATAAATAGGCACCTTAGGTCTAGGTTTTTAGTACATGTAGATCTAGAAATTGTATTTGGTAGAATTATTGAAGATTTGGAGGACAAAAAGCCTGTGTGCCGCCGCCCCCCTCTTCTTCCATCCATAAGATAAGTTTTTCTTCTTATTCTTTGGATGCTCACTCAATTCATGAGTGAGTAATCCTTTTCTTAACTCCAATGTAGAATTTAATTGATCTCTTGACTTATATATTGGTGAGATTTTGTGCTTATATATGATAATTGTTAGAGTATTCTTTTGATCTCTGTTTTAATTCTATGTTGCTTGTTTTGATTGATTGAGCCGGCACTTTCATGATAAATTAAGTTAACATTAGCTAGATCAAGTCGCGGATTGACATTCAGGCTTGGTTGTTTGTAGCAATTGGGGGAGGACGGAAGTCCCTTCCAAGAGAGATAAACGACTTTGAGTGAGAAATTGTTCTTTGTGCTTGTATAAATTACTAGTTCTTAATGCTTTGATCCCTAGCAAATCTTTAAGGCTTGACGGCTAATTGATTAGTTGGGAGGAAAAAGGGGTAATTTAAGCTTTGACGAGTAATCTTATCTAATTAAGGTGATTTAGGAATTAATTTCGACAAGCTATTCTTCGTTTTCATAATTATTAGATATCAATGATCCATGTTATAATTGTCTAGAGGGATATTAATTCTATATTGGAGGTTTTTATTAATTGTTTTCTTGATTATTCACTGCTATCTTGTTAATTGTTTTCTTTAATTTTCTTAATTGCTTTCTTAGTTAATTTAATTGTTAATTAGATTAGGTTTAATTTCACTATAAAAATTCTCTTTAATTTATTTCTTTGATTTAAGAAAAAGATAAATAACCTATCTCTCTGTGGGTTCGACCCCTACTTGCCCTATCTACTATAGTTAGGAATTTGTTGGGAATTTATTTTTATGATTTGCTGGCGACCGATCACCGCATGTGCTCTTCTTCTCCATGATCTCCATTGAGTTCTTCAAGACCATGATGAGTCCTTGGCGCATCATCAAGTCTTGTAAGTTTTCTTATGCCTCTCATGGATTTTCCCAAATCCATGAGTACCTAAATTCTTAATAATTCTTATCCTTTGGTGATTTCAATCAAATAATTATGGTGAGATTTGTATGCTTATAATTTGATATTTGTTCTTGATGACATGTTTGCTAATCCTTGTTTTATTTTATGATCATGATTGTTATTGATTTAGATGGCCACTATTGATATAATATAATTGATCCTTTATTAAATCAAATTGAGTGGTAATAACTGGTTTGATTGTTTGGTAACAAATTGGATGGCTGGTAATAAGTGTCCAATGGGAGAAGTAAACCTTGTTTGATCTTAATGCTTTGTTCTTGACATACTAATAGATTGGTAATACAATGGTTAGTTGTTTTGAATAAAAGGGATAATTTATGCTGGTAATAAGTAATTTTATCTAATATGCATGTTAGAGATTTCTCTAGACCAATTGTTTAATTGAGAGAATATTAAATTCATCTTTTAAATCAAGGACCCATAGTTAAATTGATTGATTTCTACCATTGGAGAGAAGTATGCTTTCTTATTATTGTTTTCTTTCTTAATTGCCATAGTTTAGATTTAATTCACTTTGGTTTATTTTTAGTTTAATTGCTTTTATATTTAATTGTTTTAATCCCCTTTTCTATTAAGTAATTTTTGAGTGATTCTTAGAGAGGATTTATCTTTTGATAAGTGTATTCCCCTTCTCTGTGGGATTCGACCCCTGGTTGCCCTATCTACTTAGTTAGGAAATTGTGGGGATTATTTTGTGATTTGCTAAAGATCTATCACAATTTTGGTGCCGTTTCTAGGGAAGGAAAGAAAAGACTGAAGATTTAATCATCTCTAGAATTTTCTCTTGTTTTGCGTTTTTTTATTTAAAAAATTTTTTCTTTTATTTTTGCGTTTTTGAAAAAAAAAAGATTTTTTCGTTTTAAAATAAAAAAAAAAATTATGCTCTTTGCATTAAAAAAGAAGATTTTATTTTCTGTTTTTAATTTTAATTTTTGTTTAAGAACTTTTACTACTAATTTTTCTTTTGAGTTTTTGTGTTTCTAGAAAAGGATTCGATGGAGCGAAAATCAATGGGGTGTTTTCCTCAAGAAGAGATTCTTTCTTTTCAACAACTGCCTGGTGAAACGTGGAACCAATATTTGAAAAGATACAATGTAATATGCCAGTTCTACATTGACCATGATTTACCTACAAAGTTACTCCCAACTTTCTACGATGAGTTGTCTTACTCAGATCGAGCCATAATTGACACTTTCCAAAGGCGAGATGAGAACAATGCTAATCAATGCTGAAACAATCCATTGCATCAACCTGTCACGGCAACAAAGATGGCATTGTCATTCCTAGTTATTCATGGAGTCGCCCTCAACAAAATTGGTGATTTCTTTCCTTATCTCTTCTTTTCACCTTCATATTTTTGTGCTCATATTCTTCCAATCTCATATATTTGTTTAATGCTTTGAAGTGGTATGATCCACCCTAACAAAGGGAGATGAAGGAAGGTCTAGCCAACGTTATTAACGAAAGGCGCCGCTTAGGAGGCAACCCAAGAATTTACTAACATGTTAATTTTCTTTTTAGTTTTGTTTCTCTTTTTCTTTTAGCATTTCAAATTAAGGAAACAAGTCGAACTATTTGAGTGATTTGAACATTTGCAAAGGAAACCGAATGAAAACCAAATGAGAGGAGCAAAGGATGGAAGCCAACGTACCAACGGGAATAGCCAAAGGCCAACCTAGCTAACTCGGTTTTTGATCGAGCCAACCTAGCTAGCTCGGTCGGCCATGCCCGAGCCGCACAAGCACCGACCATCCACGCCATGCCACCTCTAGCCTGTGCCAATAAATAGAGAAGCTTTCTTAAACTCATCTCTATTTACTTTTTCTTTGCATTGTTTTGCTTTGACTGATTGCCTATTCCTTGATTTGAATAAGTTGTTTGTATTTCTTTTCTATGTTTTCTATGTTTTGATTTAGATCTTTATAATGACTTATGCTATGATTGCCATGACTAATGCTTTGAATTGCTTGAATTACTTGATTGGATGCATACTTTCTTTGTGAGTCAAGTATTTCATTAGAATATCTACTTAGTCATCACACTTATGAGGGACACAACACACACATGAGAATTCACATTGAGGACAATGTGTCTTTTAAGTGTGGGGGAGAGAGTCTAATGGAGAGTCTACATGCATAGAAATCCATGAAATTTTTCGAAAATTTTGCACAATTTAGATTTTTTCATGCATATATTAAGTGATTAATTGATTATCATTGATGAATGCTTAGAATTTTTAAGAATGCTTTATTTGATTGATTGATTTTTAGCATAATATCTTATTTCTTAGAATTAGGTATAATTAGAGTTTGTGATAAAAGCTTATTATTTATTGCTTCTATGATTATCTATTTCTAGAATTTGTGTTTAATTCTTATTGAAATTACAATTATGAAAGTATGTTATGGATATGTCAAGAACAAGTGTGGGGGACTACTTATATAAAAGGGTAGTTAAAAAATCTTTTTCATTAAAAGAAGTGTTTTCATGCAAGAGGAGAAGAGGTATTTCTGCTTTAAAAAAAATCAATTCATTGTTGTCACTCTTTTCTTAAAGAAAAGGAGTTAGTAACCCTTGGAAAGAGGATAAAAGGCATGGAATTGTGGAAATATCGTCCCTCTGAAAAAATAAAAAAGAAGGAGTCCTTCTAAAGTGCTAGTAGCCTCAAAAACGGGAGTTAGTAACCCCTAGTCATGAACACTTCGAGGTTAGTAACCTCAATTTTTTAAAACCTAATTACCCTTTGAAAATTTATTATAACCCACGAAAACCCTTGATTTGTATCCATAATAAGCATTCCTTTGAGTAATGGAACTAAAGATGAAGACATAAGCTTATGGAAAGAAGTAGTTATAGGATGTGATGAATGGTAAGTGATTAGAACTACTTTAATTATGGTTACTTAAGAATAAAGATGCTTGCTACTTATTGATCCTTTGAATTGAGTGCTCTTATTGTTCTATTGTTATTTTGATTTCATGATTGCATTGATCCTTAATATGTGTATGCATTCAAAATTGATGGTTTATGAAGATTTAAACATAGATTTGTATAAAATTTGTTTTTATTTTTCATACTAACCCATGAGTTTTTCAAGTCAGTCTTAAACATGTTTGTGGGAGTCGTCCTAGTTAAGTAAACCCTCAGGTGACATAACACCTCCTGAGTACCTCTATCAGTCTCAGGTTTAAATGGCTTGCGTCACGTGCTAAGTGCCGCCGTACACCTACGAAAGTGGAATCTTTATTTGCATTAGTCTTGGTTTTTGTTTTCTTAGTTTTTCTGTACTAGTTTGCTAGGGACTAGCAAAGATTTACTGTGGGGAAAATTATGATCGAGCTAAAAAAGACCCTATTTTTATGATCATTTTTCTATGCTTTTTGGTCTTTTTATGTGGAATTTAACCATAATTTATAAGTATTTGTGTTTTTAGGTCTTGAAGACAAGAAAAGTGGAAACTTGTTGTTTTTTCACCCTTTTTAAGCTATTTTGATGACTTTTTACTCAAACATGGACTTAGCAATTTTGAGTATGGATTTGGAGATTCGAAGTTCGTGTTTAAAGACTTACTGAAGATAATTTGAAGAGTTAAAGACTATAGAGGAATTATCTCAAGAGGCAAGAATTGAACATTGGGGCTTAAATTGCCAAGGATTGAAGACAAGTCATGAATAAGCCCGGAAGCTAAGGAATTTTGGATATTTTATATGGAGGACCCAGTGTTAAATTGATTGATTTCTACCATTGGAGAAGAAGTATGCTTTCTTATTATTGTTTTCTTTCTTCATTGCCATAGTTTAGATTTAATTTACTTTGCTTTATTTTTAGTTTAATTGCTTTTATATTTAATTGTTTTAATCCCCTTTTCTATCAAGTAATTTTTGAGGTCTTAGAGAGGATTTATCTTTTGATATGTCTATTCCCCTTCTCTGTGGGATTCGAGCCCTCCTTGCCCTATCTACTTAGTTAGGAAATTGTGGGGATTATTTTGTGATTTGCTAACGACCGATCAAAACTCAAACCTTGATTTTTTTTAAGAAAGAAAAAGAAAAAACTAAATGATTTCTTTTTTTTTTTTTTAAAGAAGGTGACTCTTGGCTTTGATTTAAGAAAAAAACTTGAAGAGAACAATAACAATCACAAATCTTTTTTGAGTTTTTTTTTTCATTTTAATCTTGAATTTTAATAACATGTATTAATTTTAGTCTTTATATACATGAGTGCACGTGATACATGAATTCCGGTTAATGCAAATTTTACCGAGTAATTATACGAGGAACACTGTCCGGGTGCCTTCCACTCATACTTGTAAGACCCCCGTCCAGATGTTCCAAGCCGAGGAACGATGAATTGAGATAGACAATAGGTGTCCAAGCCCCAATCATATATCCCATCATCGGGTCCTTTTAATTAACTCGCATGACAATAATATTTAGCAACAATTTATATGGAAATAAACATGGATGCAAATGATAACTCAACTATTTTAAATTTGAGCTTAATTTACTACACGATATATACATTTTACCAAATTATTGAAAATTAACTTAAATTCCTAAATTAATTTGAACTAAAGCCTTGACTTGAATCACAATATAAACTTGCAGGGATTAAATCGCATTACAAATTAACTGTGGGGACTCAATTGCACTAGAGGACATATTTAAGGACAAAATTGAGAGGTTTTAGAATCATACCTATCCAAACGGCACCGTATAGAGTTTAGGCCGTACTTCCTTCCTTTCTCCTTTCTTCCTTCTTCACATTCTATTTTTTTCTTCTCTCTCTTCGATACCCGATTCTATTCTCCCTCTCTCTTTAAAAGCAGCGCTGCAACCTGATCCCGTTGTCGATGTCACCGTGGCAGCTAACCGGAATACCAAACAAACTTCCGTGCTTTGAGCTTTACCCGATTCCCTACCAAAAATCGAAAACCATCACTAAAAACCCTCACCACAACCAAGCCGTAACACCCAAACTATCAACGCCAGTAAGGAACGACCGACGGGGAGGGCCTAAGCACCGGCAGAAGCCTCCCTCAGAATAGTCGTCTCGAGATCCAAATTGTCGAGTGTTGGCAGCCATGTTCTCCACTAAAGTCCAAGCATCGGTGGGAGTTTTGTCTATGAAAGCTCCTCCACTTGCAGAATCTAAGGAAGATCTGTCAAACGATACTAATCCTTCGTAGAAGTATGGATCAGCAATTGTTCAATGATTTGATGATTGGGGCAGCTCGCGCACAGTGTGTTGAAATTTTCCCAATATTCATGCATTGTTTCTCTATGGCGTTACTGAATTCCGCAAATCTTATTGATGCTTTATGAGCAGGAAAGTACTTTTCCAAGAACAATTTCTTAAGGCTCGTCTAAGATGTGATTGATCCACTTGGTAAGAGGGATAACCAATCTTTTCCACTATCCACAAGAGTGAACGGAAAAGTTATTAGCTTGAATTGGACTTGAGGAATACCTTGCATACTTATTGATGCATAGACAATCAGGAAATCTGTCAGATGTCGGTGAGGATCTTTTCTAGGTAGACCATGAAATTTGGGTAAAATCTGAATAAATCCAGATTTGATCTCAAAGTTTCCATTCGTATCTGGGTATCGAATTGCTAAGCATTGTGCATTGACGTTTGGTGCGGAAAGCTCTCTCAAGGTTTTAGGCTCGTTGTCGTTTGCCATGTCTTGTGACGATGTTGAAGTAGCAAATTTAGGAGAATTAGATTGAGAACTCGAATTGGATGACTTCTCTTCTTGTTGTTGATTTGATTTCTCCTTACTTAGCGAAAATATTGTTCTTTCTGGCTCTGGATCAAATTCAAAGTCTTCTAGACCACTACTTCTTGTGTTTGGCATGCAACTTCTTAGAAAAACTCAAAAACTCAAAAGAAAAGTTAGTTGTAAAAGTTCTTAAACAAAATTAAAATTAAAGACAAAAAATAAAGGAAAAATATTTTTTTTTCTAAAACGCAGAAACAAATTTTTTTTTTTAGAAAACGTAAAAAGTATTTTTTTTCTTTTTCAAAAACGCAAGACACAAAAATTAAAAACGCAAAAACAAATTTTTATTTTTTTTAGAAAAAATGCAAAGAAGAAAAATAAAAGAAAAACAAAATTTTTTTAGATAAAAAACGCAGAGACCAAGAGAAAATTCCCAGGATTAGTCTTTCAGATGAGTCTATTCCTTACTTTCCCGGCAACGGCGCCAAAATTTATGATCGGTCGTCAGCAATCACAAAAATAATCCCCACAAAATCCTAACTAAGTAGATAGAGTATGCAGGGGTCGATCCCACAGAGAAGGGGAGTAGACCTTATCCGAAGATACAATCCTTAAAAATCTCTCAAAAGCTTTGCGTAAAACAAGGATTAAAAATAACAATTAAAAAGGAAGCAATTAAACTAAAAACAAAGCAAAGTAAATTAAATCTAAATCTATAGCAATTAAGAAATAAAACAATAATAAGAAAGCATACTTCTTCTCCAATGGTAGAAAACAATCAAATTAATTATGGATCCTTGATTTAAAAGATGAATTAAATATTAAATCCTTGATGATAACTGACTTAGGGAGACCCTCCATGCTATTTAGGTAAGATTACCGGTTAAGCCTTAAATTACCCCTTTTATTACTTAACAAATCAATTACCGGTTAAGCCTTAAAGATTTACCAAGAAACAAAGCATTAAGATCAACTATTAAATTAGTTCTTTCACACATGCTTAACAAGTAAAACCATACAACAATCAGATAAATCTGATCACTGGCATGCAAAACCCATTGAAGCGGTGGTTAATCGTCATTAATTCGCTACCAAACAATCAGACTCATGCGTTAACAGTCTTGTTTGATTTAGCAGTGGATCTCTTAAATTATCTCTTTATCGGCCGCGTAAATCAATAAAAATCAAGATCGTGTAATAAAACAGAGTTTAACATGCTATCTCTCAAAAATAAAATACCAAATTTTAAGAATAGAAATCTCACCATATTAATTGATTGAAATCACCAAAGGATACACTACTAAAAAACGCTAATATAGGGGCGTTTATGGTACTCTAAAATTGAAGATAGCGGCGTTTCTCTTCGAAACGCCACTATACTTGTATAGGAAACGCCACTATATAGTGGCGTTTTCGGTACAAACGCCGCTAAATTAGAATAATTGGTGGGAAAATTCCCCCCAAAATAATTCAAGAAAAAGTTAAAAGATAAACTAAACCATTTAGCGGCGTTTTGGTATTTAAAATGCCACTATTTAGTGGCGTTTCATATAAAGACGCCGCTATTTAGAAAAATTGGTGGGAAAAATTCCCCCCCAAAATAAGTTAGAAGTAAAGTAAGACATTTAGCGGCGTTTTTTGTTAGAAACGCCACTAATTAGTGGCGTTTTACTTTAGAAACACCACTACTATATTAGTAATGATTTTTTCCTGTGAATAATTCTTAAAAATAAATTAAAAAATATAGGTAGCGGCGTTTGTTTATTTAAAACGCCGCTATGTCAGCATTATGATAAACCAAAACGACCTCATTTTGTCTCCTTTTTTCTTCTTTCATTCGAAATCCATAAGTTTGAAACCTTTCTTTTATTTTTGCTAAGTCTGAAAAGTGAAACCCCTCTCTCTGTTTTTCTCATTCGAAATCCCTAGGTCCGAAATTTTTCCTTAGCCCAACCATATCACTTTCCTCAATCGACGAATCAAGCTTAGCCTCTCGCCAAATCAACGCCGCCACCCCTCTCAATCGACTGGACCGCAACCTTTGAAGTCATTAATCATCAAGCCCCGCTGTATCTTCCTTAGTTTTTTTCTTTTGTTTGGGTGGGGAAAAGATATCTGATATCTCCCACCAATCCCTTTCCCGGCGCCGCTCCCCCCAAACTTCCCCTTATATTCTTTTTATTTTAGGGTTTTTTAGGGGTAAATCAAGATTTGTTGATTTCACGAGCCACTTAAAAAGCGTGCTCTTGTGAAATATGGAGTGAAGTAATCCCCTTGTTATCTAATGTTTTGGTTGAGGAGATCTAGTGTGTCATATAACTGTATTGGGTAAAAATTGGATGCCATTGGAGAAAGATAGGGGATACTATATTAATACTTGAAAGAATTGCGAAGGAGTTCGAGGTTTTTCATAGGATTAGTAGGTAATCTGTTAATATTAAGAGGCGATTTGTTATGCTGCTAGCGAAGTCTTTGGTTTTACTTTGCTATACTATACAATGCTGCCTTAGTATTTCTTGCAATGGCTTAATTCTGTTTTGTTTACTACTCATGATTAAATTAAATGCCCTTCTCCAGAAAATGTTCATTTACAATTTCAATGTTTCGGATGCCGAAGTTAGCTTGAAATCCTAGTCTTTCTGCAGGTGTGGGGAAAACTTCTTTGGTTCATCTGGTTGTCAAAGGTTCTTCAACTGCTCGGCCTTCTCAGACAGTTGGATGTACAGTTGATGTGAAGGTAAGACTTACTACTCCTTTGTTGCATTAAATTAATTAATGATTGGAGTTCATTCACCATATAGTCACTATTATCTCCACATAGCATACCACTTATGGTAGTCCTGGTAGCTCTTCAAGTAGCATTAAAGGGGATTCCGAGAGAGATTTCTTCATTGAAATCTGGGATGTGTCAGGACATGAGCGATACAAAGATTGCCGGTCTCTTTTTTATTCACAAATTAATGGTGAGCACTAAATCTATTCACAAGTTCTTGACTCTTGAGAACTGTCGATAGGAAAACACGTACTGATTCTTAATTTTTCTGTCTAGTAATCTGTGCAATATTCTTTTGTGTTTTGTTTGGCTTACGCTGACTTTGGTTATTTGTCAAGAAGCCCGCTGATGATGACAAGAAGCCGCTTCTTAACAAGCGCAAGCCTGAACCAACCAAGCTCAGGTTTTTTTCTGAAATGACTTGCTTTTTCATTTGTGTGTAGATCTCTGAAAATATCCTTTTATTAATTGTTTTTTTTTCCCTTGTTTAGAGCTAGCATTACTCCAAGGACAGTGTTGATTTTGTTGGCTGGAAGGTTTATGGGGAAGAGAGTTGTTTTCTAGAAGCAACTAGCTTCTGGATTTCTTTTGGTCACCGGTAAGATTCTTATATAACTACTGATACATAACCATTATAGAATGATTTTTGTCTAGATTGATAATGAATTTGATTTATGACATATTTCTCATTTGGCACAAATCTTAACTGTTGACCATATGAACGCATAATCGATTTGTTTTGAATTAGAACAAAGTTGCATTGCAGTTTTAATGGCTTATGCTGACTTTGGTTATGTGTCTCTTAGGGTTGGCGTCACCCTTGGGAAGGCCATGATGACCACGGTCATGGAGACAAGCATGAGGTACTATTTTATTCCATGTGAATGCTTAATAAGAAATTTTTAGTTTCCTTTTTCTATAAATGTGCATATACGAGAGGTTAATTGTAAAAACGGCGAGAGGGACTGGCACCCCTAAGGAGGAGCAACTCAGCTCCGCCTCCTGTTAGTTGTTCCCAACTGCTGGGAAATATGTTGGAGCTGATTCAGGAAACGGTTCGTTGGGGAAGACACAAACCAAGAAAGTTCTTTGGGTTCTTCATCGACCCGGCAACATCGCTGGTCCAGGACCAGTTGTATGACGGTTCTAAAACAGAGTATGGAAAACATGGTACTGCAATGGCATATTCATAACCCTACTAAGAAGGACGAAGAGCTCTTCAATGGAGAAGAAGAAGAAGATCAAGATGATGAGATAAAGGAAAAGAAACGTAGACAAAAGACTCCATATCGAGGGAAAAGTATCATGCCTCTGAGTCATAAACAAAACCATTAAGTTTTCTGATCCTTTTTCTTTTCATACATGCACTGCACATATATTTTCATACATGCAGTCTTAATCTTCTTTCTTTTTCTTTTTCTTTCTTGAAAATTGCATCGCATCATGCAGTTCTTGGACTTTTTTTTATGACATTTCTTTGGTGTTTGTTTCAGTTTAGCAAATATATATATAACAAATGCAGCATTCATTAATGGTTCGAGAGTGGAGAGTGGAAGGAGTCAACCAATTTTTCGAAGTATATTCTGATCTCTAATCTCCTTTTGCTATTCTTGTTTTCAGTCTTTTTAGATTAATTTCCCCTGTTTTTTTTTAGTCTTGACACAAATTCATGGTGCTTGAAATTAATGGCTGAAAATAGGGAAAAAAACTGGATAGTTTCTTTACTATATATTTTTGATGATGTGGTAATTAACTAGAAAAATCTTGTGTAATTCCATATATGTAGGTTCATATATAATCTTGTTTCCAGTCACATGGCTGTTGGGTGTACGTAGAATAATTCTGCATAAATAGAGAGCACCAAGGGTATATATGCATCCAGCTACTTGCATGAAACAGGAAAGAGCTAATTAATTTGGAGTTGGAGGAATATTGGATTTAGTTTGGTTAGTTTATTTTGCAGCCAATTGGACATTAACCCAAATTCCCCTATATACCTGGTACTTTCCTTTTCCTTTTAATTCAACCTAAATTTATGGCTTCTGCTTTCGTGGCTACGGTTACAAGAAAATTACTACTATCTATTTGTAAATTAAGACTTATTTTATTGGGTTTACTTTATTGGGTGGAATTCGGTTGTTTGTTGACCTGTTGTCATATTCAGTAATTAAACTTAATCTCCTATGGTACTTCTCATTTGTCACTCAGGGTAAGGAAGAACCTTAAAATGCATGTTGGGGACATTGATGCGGGAGCAGTTCCTTGTGCCTTCGGTCAAGCCATTGGCAATAAGGTGTCTACCCTGACATCATAGCCATTGGTTATGTACTCAAATTTAGTCATTTTCCATGTTGTACAATTGTAGAAAAATATACCATGTAACATGAATCAATTTCCTGATTACATCGTGTATTTGGATATCTTATTATACTACTTAAATGTAATACAATTTTTATACATTATATATATATATATATTCAATTTAAATTATTTGAATAACAACAATTAAAACTGCAGTAGTTTTTTTTTAAATAAAGAAGTCAAAATAGCGGCGTTTATGTAACAAAACGCCGCTATTTTGAAATCAAAATTTTGTTCAAAAACTAGATCGCGGTGTTTAAAACGCCGCTAAATATGGGCGTTTCGAACAAAAACGCCACTATTTGAAATAGTAGCATTTTACAAATAAACGCCGCAAAATAGGGGCGGTTGTTATAACGGCACCTGTGGCGGCTATTTGAAATAGCAAAACGCCGCTATATGCACAAAAAAAACGCCGCTATATCAGTATTTTCTAGTAGTGATAAGAAGTATTAAGAATTTAGCTCCTCATGTGAAACTTAAGAAAACTTACAAGACCTTAGAGGGGGCGAAATCTCCTTGCAAAATCCCTAGGATTGCCGCACTCCTCTATGGTTAGAGAGGTTGGCGGCACCCTTGCCTAAAAACTAGAAGAAAAACTAAAAGAATAGATCTAAAATTATGTGGTATGTGAAGGTATGTGATTTGTGTTACATAGGGTGGCTATTTATAATGGAAATAACCCTAAGAATTCCAATTCTAAGTAGGAAAGGAGTCTAGGACGGTTTAGAGGCTGACTTGGTATCCAAGTTGGCTTAATAGTCTTCCTAGAACCAAAATCCTAGTCAAAATAGGATCCTGAAAAATTCTGGATTCCTGCAGGGACTTCGACAGCATTTTCGGATTGAAAACGGCAGAACTGGGTCTTGGACTTCAAAGAAACGTTGTATATCTCGGAGTTAGCTTTCCAACGACTACTCATGGGCCTAAAACGGACATCTGAGCAGAAAGTTATGATATTTCTACCGAGACTGCGTTGAATCCTAATGCTGTTAGAACTAGAAGCGGGAATAAGCGGGAATTGGATATTTCCTTTGATATAGGCTACATTAATTGGGATTTCAACTCCAATTACGGGCTTATATGGGCTGAGTATTTTCCCATATAAAATATTCAAAATTCCTTAGCTTCCGGGCTTATTCATGGCTTTTCTTCAATCCTTCACAATTAAAGCTCCAATCTTCAATTCTTGTCTCTTGAGATAATTCTTCAATAATCTTCAAATCACGAACTTCGAATCTCCAAATTCATACTCAAAATTGCTTCTTCCATATTTGAGTAAAAAGTCATCAATTTAGCTCCAAAAAGAGTGAAAACAACAAGTTTCCACTTTTCTTGTCTTCAAGGCCTAAAAACACAAATACTTATAAAATAGGGTTAAAATACATATATAAATAGCAAAAAATCATAGGAAAATGATCATAAAAATAGGGTTGTTTTTGGCTCAATCAATCAACTCCTTCGAACTTCTTTCGAAATTCTATGTCAAGTCCAGTATGGGCAAGGCGTAGAAACTCTATCTCATGGAGAGGTGTGCGACACCTATTCCTTAGATTCTTGAAACGAGCTAAGTACTCCTCAGCTGACTCCCCTTTCTTCTGGTAGAGGCGTGACAAATCAGCCATGGAGACCTCAGGTTCAGTTCTATAGAACTGTGTGTGGAACAACCTTTCCATCTCCTCCCAGGTTCTTATTGAGTTGGGTGGTAGGTTGATGTACCAAGTAAAAGGTGCTCCTGTGACAGAGTTAGGAAACAGGCGAAGCTTGTGGTAGCCAGAGTTAGCTTCTCCACACTGTACAATGAAGCGAGCAATGTGCTCTAGAGTAGTCTGCTCACAAGAAGTACCAAAAAAGCTTGTGAAGTCAGGAACCTTGTACCCACGAGGTAAAGGATAGATACTATCATACTCCTCAAGTTAAGGCTTCTGAAAAGATGGCCTGCCTACCCTCTTGTAGGCTGGGCCAATCATATCTTCAATCATCTCCCTGATGTGGTTCTGATTGACTGGACCCTATACATCAGCAACTTGAGGTGGATGGCGTGGAGCAGGATGGCATTGATGGTCATTCCTTGCGCTAGTGCCATTACCATTCCTCACATGAGGTGATACATAGGCTACAACTCGGAGACCAACTGGGTTGAATTCTTCTTCCACATTCACTACAAAAAAAATGCCATATACCAACGGTGTCTTATACTGATGGCCGATTTCCGTTGGTATAGGCTGGATATACAGACGGATTTTGCATACCGTCAGAATATGAGCCTATGCTTACGTCTGTTTCTCCCGTTGGTATAGGTGAGTCGTATTCCAACTGTGAAATACTGACCATCAGTATAGGCATATTATATACCAACGCCTGTTTCAACAACCGTAGGTATATGCTTATATCAAAATTTAAAAAACAAAAAATTACGTTTAAACTGAAGAAAATATAGAGGCACTTACTAAAAAGCATTACTTTTAACTTTTTTTTAACTTAAAAAAAGAGTAGTAGTCATTTACGGATTTACCAGTACAGTCATTCCCTTTTAAACCGATAATATAGACTCAAAAATAATTAAAACACCCGCCTCTTTGGACTCGATCATTTAAAATTTCCCTATTTTGAGATTAGGGCAAGACAATCCCAAACTTCTCTTTATTCTTTTTCAAGGAAAAAAAAGCTTTTTCTTTCCTCTGTTCTACAAAGAAGTCATCCCCTTCAATCGCCGAATCACTTCATCGAAGCTTATTCCTTCTCAACTGCACAAATCTAATCTCTCAAGTCCTCTGCTACATCGATCTGCTCTTCTTCTCCACGGTATGTTTTCCCCTTATCTTTTTTTTTTTAATTTAATGGTTTCTATTTTTTATGCTTAGCGATGAAAAAGGTTAGGAAAAATTGAAAATAACCTGTTCCCTTCTCTTTGCTTCCTTCCTTTAATCCCTCTCCCACTTTCAATTAGAAAGCAGTAGCTGCTGCAAGTTTTTTCTTTTCTCATTTTAGGGAATTAATTTCGAAAAACAAGTCGAGGTATTATGTTCGTTTTTTTTTCAACCCTTGAAATTGAACTGAAGTCTAAACATAGAAGATTTATTGGGCAGCGGAGGCACTGATGGAGCTACCTTTGAATGCGTTTGGAGTTAGTCCCAAGAAGAAGATAAACAAACCCTCTAACTCCTTGGCAGGTTTCTTTTTAAGTTTTGGTATAATTATTATGTTAACAAAATTAGTTGTTGATTTTCCTTTTAATTCCTTAGTATTGTAGAAATTCATGTAGAGAAATTGTTATATGGTTAGCCAGTTAATCATCAATCTATGACGTGGAGTCATGAAGAGAAGTTGTTAATTGATTACTATATTTGACTTTGTTTATAGGTTATATAACTAATCAATTTTACTCTATACCCTTAAATATATTATATAATTGATTCCTTGGGGCTCTCAATGAAAAGGGCATATCATTGCTTTTTCTTAGTCTTTTGGGAAAAATCAGCCATGTGTTTCAGGGCTTTGTCATCAGAATAACCCAGTTTCACAATTTGTGAATCATTGTGCCTGCAGTCACAATTCGTGATTAGACAAGGAGCCTCTTTGACTTTGCAAGCTATGAATCATGTCGATCTTACAAGAGCAAACATTGGCAGTCGTCTTCAGGTAGAATGAACTTTTCTAATGAATTGTAGTCAAGAAGAAGTCATCAAATAGTCTAATGAATTATGTATGCTTCATTTTTAATTGATGATTTTTTTCTTTCAGTTAAGCAGTCTGTAGAATAGAGGATGTTTTGCAAATTTTTTCAAGGATAATGAAATAAATAGAGATTTTATTTCCAAAGCTTCTGATATGTTTTAGCATATGGAGGTTTCAGAAGATGATGATGCTAATACTGGTGAACCAGTTGATACTACTCAATAAGCAAAATTGGTAAAATTTTAGTACCTTTTTTCTTTATCATATGCTGACATTAATTTAAAAGATTAATTGTTCTTTGCTCTACTTATTTCTGTGTTTCCATATGTAAATCAAGTGATGCCTCGACTCTCTTAGTCCAGTCTATTGCTACTCCTTGTTACTATAATGATATGAGATAGACAAAACAAAATTACCTTTTTTTGACCCTTTTTAAGAAGTACGGAGGGGGAGTTTGTGGCGATGCAAAGGGTGAATTTATTCTTTTGGATTTACTTAAGCACTCTCCCCATGTTTGCTTATTTTACAAAAGATTATTAGACTTGATAAATAGCTAAGTTCCAAACTATTCTAGATCAGACTCCTCTAATGTCCTTTCAAAAATTGTGCAGTGTACATTATAGGTAATCTTGAATTTTGCACTAAGATAAGGAGAATTTTAAGGCTGGTAGCTTCTTTCAGACTTCAGGTAATCTATTTCTTCAAGCTTTATACATAGTTTTTTATGTGCAATAAGTAGTTTTTCTTGAAAAAATGAAGTGTGATATTTTATCATCGTACTTGCAGGAACCTTTATGTGTTTGGAAAGATGGGATCAAAGGGATCAACCATGTATTATTATCATGGATCAAATTTAACTTCTCTATGTTTGGAAAGATGAGATCACAAGTAGCAACTATGTATTATATATAAGTTTATACTTTTAGATAGAATGTAACTCATGTAAATATATATTAACTTTTGAGTAAGTCATGTCTTGTAAGTTGACTATGTAAATATATGTTTTTTGATATAATAAAAAGTTTCACATATTTCTGATTATTATTTTTTTTCAAATATTGGTATGAGATTCTCAATTATTGATAATAATCATGATTAATATAATTTTAGAAAACAAATAAATAAAAGGGCTATAATGACGGATGGCAAAATATGAAAAAAAAAATCTATTTATAACTATATTGACGGATCGGGTGTCAAGATAGACTTGGGAAAGAGCCTAATTTCAACACCTAAAGCGGCGTCAGTAATTCCTTTTAGGGTGTCAGTATAGTCTAAAAGGGTATTGCAACGACCCCAAAATACGTCAGTATAGACCTATAGCGTCGAGGGATAATTTGACGGACAATTTACCGTTGCAATAGGTAAATCATCCGTCAGTATAGCCCGTTCCAGGCTATACTGACGGATTTTTACATTTTACTGATGGAATTCTAGGCGTCAGTATATGGCACATTTTTTGT
>AWUE01013283.1:0-59667 GCA_001974825.2 Corchorus olitorius
TTTTGTAGGAAATCCGATGGAGCAAACACGTTCCCTAGGGGAGTTGAATTTCGCACGCGAGATGAAACCCCTCTGCATTGATTATCCTGACATGGATATGTCCTACCAATTGAAGCCAGGAGTAATCCGTTTGCTACCTGTTTTCCATGGAGAAGAGTATGAAAATCCACATGAGCATCTGCGAGCCTTCTACGCCAAGTGTGCCTTGATCACTAGGATGCCTGAAGAACAAGTGAAGCTGCGAACTTTTCCATCCACCTTGGAAGGAAAAGCAAGAGAATGGTTCTGGGGTCTACCACCGAAATCTATCACCTCATGGAATGGACTACAAGAAGCATTCTTGGAAAGATATTTTCCAAACTCAAGAATTTCTGAAGTCAGAAAGAAGATCTCTGCTAGCTGCCAATCACAAGACGAAAAGTGGTACCAATATTGGGAAAGATACAACAAACTATGTGAGAGTTGCCCATATCATGGCTTAAGTGAAGGATTTTTAATCCAAAACTTCTATGATGGGTTATCTCAATCAGATAAAACCAATATTGATGCCACCAGTGGAGGCGGTTTAAGATTCAAAACTCCTGAAGAGGCGAGGAAGCTATTAAACAAGATGGCAGACAACATCTATCAATTCAGCACAACAAGGAGTTCAACAAGCGAGCATGAACCAGAATTTCTCCAAGGGATCAATGACCGTTTTGACCAAGTTAATTCGGCCATTGCTTCCTTGGTAAATCAACAAGAGACTATGACCAAAATGTTCACACAGTTTTTGAGTATGCAAAAAGAACCTCAATGCATACCTCAATCTGTCCAATCACCCTTGAATTCAACCCAGCAAGGTTATGCAATCAATTCAGTCGAAGGAGCTCAACAGTGGAATGCGCTAAAGACGGAGTCACCTGATGTTTCACTTCCACCTCCGGTAGCACCTGCTTTCTCTGCTACACCACCACCAGAAGCTGTGCCCAACATTCAATTGCCAAGAAGAAAGGAGTTTTCAACCAAAAACAAGAAGGGTCAGCGCACTTCACCAGCAACCGCTGCTCAAATTCAAGCAAAAGAAGAATGGATGGAAGAGATGCAAGAGAAGTATGATCCAATACCGTTCCCTCAAAGGTTTGCAATGCAACTTAATTCACTACGGAGTATAGAGGTAAATATTCCATTGCTTGATAAAGTTGTCCGAAAACACAGGTACGCGAATTTTCTCAAAGAATTATGCATGACTAAGAGTAAATTCTCTGAAAAATATGCTTGCATGAATGAGAATGTATCTGCTACATACCAAAGAAAATTGCATCACAAATGTCATGATATAGGATCTTTTTTTATTCCTTGTAAAATAGGAAAGAATCAGATAGAAAAGGCCATGTGTGAATTTGGATCTCCAATTAACATCATGCCTTATTCTGTCTATTCACAATTGAAAATTGAACCTGTGACTAAAACTGATCTGACTATACAATTCGCTGATAGAACTAACATTAAACCCGAGGGTTTAGTTGAAGATGTTTTAGTGCAAATTGGAGATTTTGTTTTTCCTACAGATTTCTATGTCTTGAAGATGAGTGAAGATGACCATCATCTACCTCATTTGCCGTTGCTGCTAGGAAGACATTTTCTTGCCACAGCCAGAACAAAATATGAAGTCCAAGATGGAAAACTCAGCATGGAATTTGATGGGAAACTCATTGAATTCAATATTTATGAAGCCATGAAATCTCCTGCTGAGATTCATTCTATCTGTGCCATTGATGCCATCGAAGTTTGTTTTGAACAAGTTCAATCACTTCACCATGAAGATGAACTTGAATTTGTACTTACAAGGAGCCTAGATGAAGAAGAAATCAAGGAAGCAGAAGTCCTAACGCCTGAAGAGATAGCAGAAAAGAAGACATGCAGTGAAGAAAATCAGCTCGATCCACTTCGAAAGATGGAGGTAAACATTCCTTTAGAAGAATCAATGACATCGGAAGAAGATATCAAGATGGACATCCCTCCACCTTCTCTTCCAAGACTTGTCAAGCCCAAAGAAGAGCCACCAGATGATGAGCAACTCGGACATCTCAAGCCAAAAGTGACAATCGTGCTGAATTCTGTTGACAACCAGCTTTTGGAACACGAAGATCAAGATTTCTTGGGAATCAACAAACTTCTTGAGTCTGAATGCTTTGAAGATATCAAACACGCGAAAATGATACCTATGGATCAATTCTTTCTGGAGGACAAGAAGATTTGCCAAGACGAGGACACTTTTCAAAGGCACGAAGGGAGTAATGCCAATCAAGAATGCCGAAAGCACCCATTGCATCAACCAATCACGACAGCAAAGATGGCATTGTCATTCCTGGCTATTCATGGAGTCGCCCTCAACAAAATTGGTTATTTCTTTCCTTATCTCTTATTTTATCTTTCATATTTTTGTGCTCATATTCTTCCAATCTCATCATATTTGCTTTATGCTTTGAAATGGTATGATCCACCCTAACAAAGGGAGAGGAAGAAAAGGAGTCGAGCTAATGACTTTAAACAAGCGCTTGTTGGGAGGCAACCCAATTTTATTTCTGTTTAATTTTAATTTTTTATTATTTTTAATTTTGACACTAATTTTTTTTTTCTTTGAGTTTTGCTTGATAGAAATTTATGAATTTTTCTTCATTGAAGAATTCAAGGATGGGGTATAACCATGTTGCATCAAAGCAAGGCTGTAGCTCATGCCAAGCGTACCTCCAGCAGCACATCAGGCGACTCGGCAAAGCAGCATGTCGTTGCTTCGCAAGGCACCTTGTTGCTGCGCAACTAGGCTGCTATAGCAGCCTATTGCTGCCGTGACAGGGGAGCCTTCAGCAAGCAGCGCCAGGCTGCTCCGCGAGGTCCTGCTGCTGCTGCATATGGTCAGCAAACAAAGCAGCATGTTGCTGCGCAACAGGGCTGTTGCAGCAGCAACAGAGCGCCCCAGAAGCAGAGCAAGGCTGCTGCGCATGGCTGCACCAGCACTCCAGCACGCGAGGCCTCCTCAGCGCCCCAGCAGCACCAGGCGCCAGGCACAAGGCAGCAGTGCACCAGGCCGTGCCAACAGGCCCGATGGCAGCGCCCCAGCAGCCTGCAAGAAACGCCAAAGTTGAGCCGCATGCTTCTCCTTTCCTTCCTTGCAATATGTGATCCTATTTTTGTTAGGATTATAAGTCCTAATTGCAATAGAAGTTGGATGACCTACTCCTACAAGGTAATGAATTCCTAGTCCAGGTATGTTTCTAACTTTTTACTCTAACCAAAACCTTTTAAGAATAGGATTTGATCACTATATAAAGGCACCTCCACCCTTCCTTTATTCATCAAAACATAAGAAGCAAAATCTGTGTTGCTTCTAGTGATGAAAATAAGGAAGAGGAAGAGGAGGTTAATCAAGAAAAAGAGAATGAGGTAGAGCTTAACCCTTTCCTTGTTCGGTGCAACCAAATTAGTAATCAAATTACTAGTTTAAGAGATGATTTTAATAATATAATTGGGAATTTGGATGACTTCTTCAATTTATTGGAGAAGGCTATTCATAAACCAATTTAGGTTTAGTTTTAAGTTTTTAGATTTAAGATTTATTTTTATGCATCTTAGGATTAGTTATTTGATTTATGCTTTAATTTTCAATTTCCTTTATCTTATGTCTTTAATTTTCAAGTTTCATTAATAAACTATCTAGTTTTATTTTCCTATCACTTTAATTTTCTATTGTCTTTTATGATTGAGTAATTATCTTCATCAAGGCCGCCCAGGTATGTTTTCTTGAACCCTAACTCTAAATTTTTGGTAAGATGATATTGCATGAATTGTTTACTTGATTACTTTCACATTGAGGACAATTGGAATTTTAAGTGTGGGGGGGTGAATACTTGATAGGGTTTTTACTTGAATAATTGAGTCATATGATAGTCTTTGTTTACATAAGAACCTAGGATAGAATTTGATTGTTTTTGATTGATCTTAATTTCCCCAATTTTTGACAAAATTTTCGAACAATTAATTTTTGAAGATAAAATTTTGAATTTTCATGCATATTTTGATTAATTAATTTGATTATGATTGATGAATGCTTAGAATTTTAATAATATTTGATTTATTGATTGAGTTATAGCATGTTGTTTGATTTCTTAGAATTAGGTATAATTGAAGTCTGTGATATGATCTTATTTATTAATTGCTTATATGATTATCTATTTCTAGAACTTATGTTCAATCTTGAATGAAATTATGATTGAGAAAGTATGTCATGGATATATGTCAAGAATAAGTGTGGGGGACTACTTATATACAAGGGTAATTAAAAAAATTGTTTTCATAAAAAGAAGTGTTTTCATGATAGAGGAGAAGAGGTATTTCTGTAAATAAAAAAAAATCCATTGTTGTCACTCTTTTCTTGAACAAAAGGAGTTAGTAACCCTTGGAAAGAGGATAAGAGGCATGAAATTACAGAAATATTGTCCCTCTGAAAAAATAAAGAAGGAGTCCTTCTAGAGTGCTAGTAGCCTCAAAAATGGGAGATGGTAACCCCAAATCATGAACATTTCGAGGTTAGTAACCTCAATTTTCTAAAAACAATTACCCTTGAAAATCTATTATAACCCATAATGAACCTTGATTTATATTTATGACATTACAATCTTTTGAGTAATGGAGAAAGAGAGGAAAACATTAGCTTATAGAAAGAAGTAATTATAGGAAGTGAAGAATGATAAGTGATTAAAGCTACTTTGATTATGGCTACTTAAGAATGATGATGCTTGTTGTTTCTTGATCTTTGGATTAAGTATTGTTATTATTCTTTGTTATTTTGATTTCATGATTGAATTGATTCTTTGATGTATGTATGAATTCAAATTGATTTCTTGAAAAATTGATTTTTGATTAACTTACACATTGATTTGCTAAGGGACTAGCAAAGTTCAAATGTGGGGGAAAATATGATCGAGCCAAAAACAACCCTATTTTTATGGCTATTTTATTATGTTTTGGGTCTATTTATGCTTAAATATACGCTATTTTGTTAATATTTGTGATTTGCGTCTTTATGAGATGTGAAATTGATAATTTGATAATTTTCACTACTTTTGGAGCTATTTTGATGACTTTTTACATAGATATGAGCAAAGTAATTTTAAGTATAGATTTGGAGATTCGAAGTTCGTGTTTGAAGACTTTTGAAGACAATTTGAAGATTTGAAGACCATTGAAGAATTATTTTCAAGAAGCAAGAATTGAAGAATGGAGCTTTAATTGCGACGGATTGAAGACAAGCCATGAAGAAGCCTGGAAGCTAAGGAATTTTGGATATTTAATATGGGAAAATACTCAGCCCATATAATTATTAATTGGAATTAAAATCCCAATTAATGACTCCTAAATTCAAGGAAATATCCAAAATCCCGTAGATTCCAGATTCTAGTCCTAACAGGATTAGGATTCAGGCGCAATTTTGGTAGAAAAATCATAACTTTCTGCTCAGACCTCCGTTTGAAGCCCATAAGTACTCGTTGGAAAGCTAACTCCGAGATCTACAACTTTCATTTGAAGTTCAAGACACATTTCTGCCGTTTTCAAGTCCAAAAATAACGTCAAAGCCCCTGCACGAATTCAGCAAAATTTTAGAATCCTATTTTGACTTGGATTCTACTCTAGGAAGATTTTTAATCTAACTTAGACTCTAAGTTAGACTCAAAACCGACTTAGACCCCTTTCCAAGTTAGGATTGGATTTTCTAGGATTATTTCCACTATAAATTGCCACCTTAGGTCTAGGTTTTTGAGGTATGTAGATCTAGAGATTTTATTTGAAGAATTGTTGAAGATTTGGAGGAGTTTTGCTCTAGGAGCCGCCGTCCCCTCTTCTTCCCATCCTTAGATAAGTTTTTCTTCTTTTCTTTGGATGCTCACTCAATTCATGAGTGAGTAATCCTTTTCTTTTCTCCAATGTAGAATTTAATTGATCTCTTGACTTATATCATGGTGAGATTTTGTGCTTTTATATGAAAATTAATTGGGTATTTCTTAATATCTCTGTATGAATTCTATGTTGCTTGTTTTGATAGATTGAAGCTAGCACTTTCTTGATAAATTAAGTAGCATTAGCTAAATTAAATCTTGAAGGATCTTCGGATTTAGTTGTTTGGTAGCAATTGGAAGCGAAGGATCTTCCTTCCAAGAGATTTAAGAATCTTTGACCAATTTTTAATTGCCCATTGTGCTTGTAAATTACTAGATCTTAATGCTTTATTCTTGAGTAATTATCACACTGGATCAAGAGGTAATTATTTAAAGAGTAAAAGGGATAATTCACACTGGATCAAGAGTTTTATCTAATTAAGGTAATTTAGGATTAAATTCCAAGCAAGCTATCCATTGTTTTCATAATTTTTAGATATCAATGATACATGTTATTGTTGTCAAGAGGGATATTAATTCTATGTTGGAGGTTTCTCTTAATTATTTTCTCAATTTGTTTTCTGCTTTCTAATTAATTGTTTTTTTTAATTTTCTTGATTGTTTTCTTAGATAGTCTTAATTACTAGTTTGATTTGATTTAATTTAACTCTCAAAATCTTCTTTATTTTATTTGTTTTGTTTTAAGAAAAAGAATAATAACCTTTCTCTCTGTGGGATCGACCCCTACTTGCCCTAACTATTTTTAGTTAGTAATTGTTGGGATTTTTATTTTTATGATTTGCTGACGACCGATCACTTGTCTATGAAAGCTCCTCCACTTGCAGAATCTATGGAAGATCTGTCAAACGGTAGTAGTCCTTCGTAGAAGTATTGGATCAGCAACTAATCATTGATTTGATGATTGAGGCAGCTCGCACACAGTGTCTTGAAACGTTCCCAATCATCATGCATTGTTTCTCCATGACGTTGCTTAATTCCGCATATCTCCTTCCTTATACTTGATACCTTATGAGCAGGAAAGTACTTTTCCAAGAACAATTTCTTAAGGCTCGTCCAAGAGGTGATTGAACTAGTAGGTAAGAGGTACAACCAATCTTTTGTACGATCCACAAGAGTGAACTAAAAAGTTCTTAGCTTGAATTTATCTTCAGGAATACCTTGAATACTTGTAGATGCATAGGCAATCTGGGAATCTGTAAGATGTCGGTGAGGATCTTCTCCAGGCAAACTATGAAATTTGGGTAAAATCTGAATAAATCCAGATTTTATCTCAAAGGTTCCAGTTGTATCTGGGTATCAAATTGCTAAACGTTGTGCATTAACGTTTGGTGCAGCAAGCTCACTTAGAGTTTTAGGGCCTTCTTCGTTTGCTATGTTTTCTGATGATGTTGATGATGTGGTTGATTTGGAGAATTAGATTGAGAACTCGAATTGGATGACTCCTCTTCTTGTTGTCGACTTGACTTCTCCTTCCTTAAAGAAAATTGTATTCTTTTTGGCTCAGGATCAAATTCAAAATCTTCTATAGCACTACTTCTTGTGTTTGGCATGCAACTTCCTAGAAAAATCAAACAAAACTCAAAAGAAAAATTAGTAGTAAAACTTCTTAAACAAAAATTAAAATTAAAAACAAAAAATAAGAACTTTTTTTAACGCAAAAAGAAGATTTTTTTTTAAAACGCAAAAAAATAAAATAAGAGAAGAAATTTTTTTTAATTAAAAACGCGAAACCAAGAGAAAATTCTTAAGATAGTCTTTTCCTTCCTTCACCGGCAACGACGCCAAAATTTATGATCGGTCGTCGGCAATCATAAAAATAATCCCCACAAAAACATAACTAAGTAGATAGGGCAAGCAGGGGTCGAATCCCACAGAGAAGGGGAATAGACTTATCGAAATGATAAATCCTCTCAAGAATTACTCAAAAATAGGGGATTAAGTATATCAATTATAAAGAAAACAATTAAACTAAAAATAAAGCGAAATAAATTAAATCTAAGTTATGGCAATTAATAAAAAAAACAATAATAAGAAAGCATACATCTTCTTCATTGGTAGAAATCAATCAAATTAACTATAGATCATTGATTTAAAAGATGAATTTAATATTTTATTCTCAATTAGATAATTGGTCTAGGGAAACCCTAACATGCAAATTTAGATAAAACTCTTGATCCAGTGTGAATTATTTTCTTTTATTCTTTAAACAATTACCTCTTGATCCGGTGTGATAATTGCCGAAGAACAAAACATTAAGAACAATTATAATTAATCACGCATACATAACAAGTATAACCAAACTTATTCTTTCAAATAAGGTTAATTAATCCCATGGAAGGAATTGGTCCTTCTCTTCCAATTGTTACCAAATAATCATACCTAAAGATCCTTCAAAGTTTGATTTAACAATAGATCTATCCAATTATATCAATAGCTGCAGTTTTAAATCAATAATCATCAAGATCATAAAATTAAACAGAGATTATATAACTATCAACCAAGAGCAAACATTAAATTATAACACACAAATCTCACCATAATTAATTGATTAAAATCACTAAAGGATAAGAAGTATTAAGAATTTAGCTACTCATGGAATTGGAAAAATGCATGGGAGGCATAAGAAAACTTACAGGGTTTGAAGGGAGCAGAATCCTCCTTGCAAAATCCTATGTTTGCCGCACCCCTCTATGCAAAGAGAAGGTGTTGACTCCCTTAGCCTAAAACTAAAAGAAAAACTAGGATATTTTCTAAGAAAAAGATGAGAAGAAAATTGTATGAGAGATTGTGATTTGTGTTACATAAGGTGGCTATTTATAGTGGTCTAACTAGACTCCATCTAGACTTAGGAAGGGTGTAGGACGGTTTAGCTTCATGACTTGGTCTCCAAGTTCGCTTAAAAGTCTTCCTAGAACTGAAATTAGTAAAGCAAGTTCGACAGCAATTTCGGGCTTGAAGATGGCAGAACTGGGCTTTGGTCCTCAGAGCAAAGTTTTATATCTCGGAGTCCTCTTTCCAACGCCTACTCACACGCCTTATTTGAAGGTCTGAGTAGAAAGTTTTGGCTTTTTTACCAAGACTACGCTGAATCCTAATCCAAATAGGAGAGGGTTACGGGAATTTGAATATTTTTTGGGCTTGTGCGGCACCAATTGGATTTTTGAATCCAATTGTGGGCTTATATGGGCTGAATATTATCTCATATAAAATATTCAAAAGTACATGTCTTCAAAGTCTTTTCTGTAGCTTATCTTCAATCCTTTGCGATTTAAACTCAATCCTCAATTCTTGCTTCTTGAAATAATTCTTCAATGATCTTCAATTCTTCAAATTATCTTCAATCAAGAACTTCGAATCTCCAAACCTTTACTCTAAATTCTAAGTCCATATTTGTGACAAAAGTCATCAAATTAGCTCTAAAAATAGTGAAAAACAACAAGTTTCCACTTTTCTTCTCTTGAAGACCTAAAAACACAAATACTTGCAAAATAGGTTAAAATCACACATAAAAATAAAAAAAAAAGAATAGGAAAATGATCATAAAAATAGGGTCTATTTTGGCTCGATTAGGGTTCATCTTTAAGACGAGTCTTCTCAGGAAGTTTTTAGAGGTCCAATTTGACCTTTAGATGACCCAAGGTAGGTCTTTTAGTTAATCTTCAGCCATCAAAGTTGATCTCATGATGACTCGGGGCAAGTCTTTCGGTTATTTCTCAAAAAATCTAAGTTGATATTCAGACGACCCAAGGTAGGTCATTCAGTTGATGTTCAAAAATGTCTTTCAAACAATTTCAACTGATCAAGGGTTATCATTCTTCAGTTAAGGTTTACTGACCCAGGGTGGTCCATCTTCAGTTAATTGATCCAGGGAAATCTCTCTTCAGTGAATTTCGGTTGATCTAGGGTGATCTCTCTACAATGAATTTCAATTGGCTCAGGATGGTCGATCTTAAGTTAATTGATCTAGGGTTATCTCTCTATAGTGAATTTCAATTGGCCCAGGGTGGTCCATCTTAAGTTAATTGATCCAAGGGTCTCTCTAGTGAATTTTGGTTGATCCATGGTTATCTCTCTATAGTGAATTTCAATTGGCCCATGGTGGTCCATCTTAAGTTAATTGATCGAGGGTGATCTTTCTCTAGTGAATTTCGGTTGATCTAGGGTGATCTCTTCACAGTGTGTTTCAAGTGACCCAGGGCGGTCCATCTTAAGTTAATTGGTCCAGGGCTCTCTCTTTAGCAAATTTCAATTGATCCAGGGCGATCTCTCTTCAGTAAATTTCAATTGATCTAGGGCGGTCTCTCTTCGATAATTTCGATTAATCCAGGGCGATCTTTCTTCATTTCCATTGACGGAGGGTGGTCTTTCTTTAATTCTTCAATACTTCAATTTATTTCAGAATGATGGGGGTGGTCTTTCTTCAATTCTTCAATGCTTCAATTTGAATTCTTCAATTATTCAATTTCAATTCATTAATACTTCAATGCTTCAATTTCAAATCTTGAATTATTCAATTCTTCAATTATTCAATGCTTCACTTCTTCAATGCTTCAATTTATTCTAAGGATGATCAGGGTTGGTCTTTCTTCAATTCTTCGATTATTCAATGCTTTAACTCTTCAATTATTTAATGCTTCGATTGTTCAATTATTCAATGCTTCAATTCTTCAATTATTCAAAGCTTCAATTTTTCAATTATTCAATGCTTCAAATTCTTCAATTATTTAATGCTTCAAATTCTTCAATTATTCAATGCTTCAATTCTTCAATTATTCAATGCTGCAATTCTTCAATGCTTAAAATTTTCAATTATTCAATGCATTTTTAATTCTTCCATGCTTCAATTCTTCAATGCTTTAATTTATTTCAGAATGATTGGGGTGATCTTTCTTTTGTACTTTAATTATTCAATGCTTCAATTTTTCTATTCTACAATGCTTCAGTTTATTTCAGAATGATCGCGCGGGGGGGGGGGGGGTTGGGGGTCTTTCTCCAATTCTTCAATTATTTAATGCTTCAATTTATTTCAGAATGATTGGGGGTGGTCTTTCATCAATTCTTCAATTATCCAATACTTCAATTCTTCAATTTATTTTAGTTGATCCAGGGTGGTCTTTCATCAACTTATGTCGGATTGATCCGGGGTGGTCTTTCCTAAAGATTTCAATTAATTCAGAGTTTTCGCAACTTTCCAATACAACATGTGTCTATGTCTTTGCGCACTTCCCAACTCTCAGAATGTATACAAAGTACTCTTTTGCACACCACTATATGGGGGCGTTTTATGAAAAAACGCCACTATACAGAGGCGTTTTATGAATAAAACGCCACTATATGGGTGTGTTTTATGAACAAAACGCCCATAAACGCCACAAACAACGATCAAAGTTTTTGGAAAATAGCAGCTGTTTAGTGGCATTTTCTTATTGGAAACGCCACCATATAGTGGCGTTTATTGTATATAACGCCACTATTTAGTGGCGATTTCAAGAGATAAACGCCACCAAGAGTTTATTTTCCCTAAACGCCGCTATATGAGAATAAAAATTAGTAATATCTTTTCTTAATATTTTCTAAAATTCAATATAATGGCGTCTGGAAACGCCATTAAGTAGTGGTATCGGCGTTTAGTCATAAAAACGCCGCTATATTTCACGGCGCCCAATATGCCGGCGTTTTGCGAGACGTTTTTTAAAACGCCACCGTGTCAAGTAGCGGCGTTTTTAAATGCCGCTATATTGAACAAAAAATGCCACAATATGACAGATTTCTAATAGTGGTAATTTCATTACTGCAAAGAATTGCAAGAAGAGGGAGAGCATGTTACCCTCTGAGTTGTCCCATAGGCCCTTTCACCTAGAATCAGCTCAGGATTGGTCCATTTCAGTGGTTCTGCAAGGAGAGAAAAGGAATGAACAAATTAGAATTTGAGAAAGAAAAAGAAAAATGAAAATTTCAGAATTAGATGATCAAAATAAATCCATGGTGAGAATTAAGCTTCAAGCGGATATAAATATGTCATTTTCTTTGGGGTTGAAGGGGGAGGGCAGACACAGTTTCCAAGAAGCAAAAAACCCTAGTCTAAAAAGTTCATCTTTTTCTTAGCGAAAAAAGCACAAAACAATCCTGAGATTTTCGGTTTTAGCCTTTCTTCCATACGAAAAGATACAAAAAAATAAAAAAAAAGGAATAGTTTCATTTTTAGTTTTTAGCTTAGCAAAAAAGACACCCAAAATTCGCTTAGTAGCTTTTCTTTTCTTTAGGGCAGTTGCATCAAACGAAAAAATACCAAAAAAGAAAGAGTGTTTTACCTTCTCATCAATCCCTACCTTTTCTTTTTAGCTTAATATTTCATCCTTTCCTTCGTTAGATTTTCGGCAACCCCTTTCAAAAATACAAAAAATATATAGTAATGGTTCTTCACATTTGGATTTGGGGCTTTCTTATATAAAGCTCCTATTCTAAATTACTTTGGTGATTAGATAGGGAGAAGGGAACGGAAAAGCATACTTTGTTTCATCTGATGGTTGAGGCGGGAGATCGGAAGGTTCCAAGTTCGGTTCGGGTGAGGAGATTTGAAGCATTTGGAGGTTGTTCTCGGTGAGACCGACGCTAGATCCGGTAAGAGAGGAGTCGTGCGAACCTTTCCAGTGATTTTGGTAGCCATCCGACGTCGGTGGCAACTCTGGTGCGGTGGTCCACGGCGGCAGTGACGGTGGAAACGATTTCTGGCGGTGTAGGTAGAGAGAGGTGAGAGAAATGGTTATAATGTTTTGTTTTTTCTTCTGTTTGATTGTTGGTATTTATACTATACTATACTTTTGTGATATATTTTAATTTTATGTATTATGTTTGTTAGTTATTCGAATAGGACCCGTTTATTATGTAATTAAGCGTCTTGATTTGTTTAGTTGTTTAGTTTAGTCCTTGTAGTTTATATTTAGCACAATTAAAAGTTTAATTAAGCATTTATTCATACGCAAATTAGTTTCTAATTTAAGGAATTAGTCTTCATAAATTGTTAGAGTTAATGTGATATAATTAAAGTAGTTAGAAATCAGGGCTAATTTAGAAGTTGACTCAAGTAATTTAAGGTGTAAGAAATGTAACCTTTAATTGAGAAATAACTAGCAAATGATTAATTAGAATTGCCGGTCAATAAAATTGCCTTTAGTAGTTATTAATAAATTAGCATTTAGAGTTGGGCAATTATGAATGTTTGGGCTTGGGGCTATATTGGGTTTTTATTTTTTATTTTTTATTTATTTTTTTTAAGGAAAGTATATTTGGGCCTTTGAGTTGGGTTTGGGTTTAGAAATTGTGTTGGGCTTAGGGTTGCTTGGACTTCTGTTTTACAAGTGGGAAGATTAGTCTTGTTGGGCCTTTGGTTGGCTAGGCTTTCTTTCCTTTATGTATGCTTTGGACTTAGAACTTTGTTACATTTTGGGTCTTATTCTTTATTTGTTTACTTGGTTTGATTTCCTATAAATATGTGGGTTTTGCGAAAATTTGGGCTTAGGGTTTTATTTAAATTCCAATCTCAATACAATGTAGGCTTAGTTCTTTTTTTTTGGCACCATTGTAGGCTTAGTTCTTTAGAATGGAATAATTTTGAAATTAGAAATTAAATGGGCTTCATATGCATTCATTGTTTAAATTCTATATTTATGTTTCTTTATATTGTTGATTATGCCATAAAATTTGAGATTAAAAAACTTTATTCTTTTCATGGAATGATTAATTGGGACTTAGACAATCTTTCTCGGTCTTAATTCATCTTTCCATGGCTTGGAATATCCGGATAGGGGTCTTAGCCAGTATGAGTAGCGGGCGCCCGGAAGGTATTTCTCGTATAATTATTCGGTAAAAATTTGCATTGAATCGGAAAACATGCATCATGTGCATTCATGCATCTAGGGTTTAGATTTAGTAATTTTCAATTAATTGTTAAGGAAAATCCAAAAAAAGAGGAAATTAAAAATGAAATAGAACAAAGCAATTTTCTTCAAAATTAAAAAGAGTTTGTGCTTGAGAATTGTTCTCTTTTAGTTTTCAAAGATAAAAATTCAGAAAAAGAAAGAATTGAGTATTTGAAAATTAAAAATAAAAAGGTTTTCAAAATAAAATAAATCCAAAATTCAAAAATAAAAAAGAATTTTCTTCAAAATTTTTAAAGCGGGAAACTCCCCATCAGCTTTTCAAAGTTTCAATTTAGGTCTTTTTTAAAGTGGGAAAGTTCCCATCAGGTTTTCAAAGCATTTAAACAACATTTTTCAAATAAAGTCGTTTTAAAGTTAAGTTTTCTAAGAAAATCCTCTCATGAGGAACTAAAAAAGAGAACAAATAATAAACGGGAAAGAAAGACTGATTGAGAAGTTCAATCATTTGTTTCAACTCCCAATATTCCTATTTCAAAATTCAAAACCCATTTTTGCTTGTTTATTCGCTAATTCCAAAGATTAATAAAATTTCTTAATGACATGAAAATATTTGAGGATAGAGACAACCAATAATAGAAATCCACAGTTAATTCTAGACTAGTCAGTGCCGTCTTTTTGACGGGTATCGTGGGGGTGCTAATCCTTCCCCATGCATACCCGACTCTTGAACCTTAGACTCTGGTTAGGAGACCATATCAGGTTTAGTGTTACCTTAGCCAAGGATCGGGTTAACATTAGGCTTAATAATTTGGTAGGTGGCTAATCACACCTAGGTTAAAAAATATTAGTGGCGACTCCATACGTTTCAATTTTTTAAGTCATTAGCGGTAGGGTCCCACCCGGACCCGCACGTTGCGACACATATAAATATAATAAAAATTCCTATGGGATAAAATTTATCATATTCAATATAAGTAATCACAATTGATGTCATATACCATATGTGACCAAAATACCTTATATATAATTGAATAAACCAAGAATGCTATGGCTAGTCCTTAATTAATTAAATTATATAATCACATGACATCTGATACACCTCCTTTTGTGAACTATAAAACTCGAAGTTCACTAAAAAAATTTTAATTCATCCTTCAATTTCATCATGAATACCCATGTAAAGCAAAAACGTAGTAAAATATATCAGACTAAAACATGAGCAAATTAATCATCAAAGCATGAAATATTAACCCAAAAAACTTTATGGGTCCACGTAGATTCAAGACAGTAAACTTTAGCTATCTTGATTTTACAACGTATCTCTTACTCATCTACCTGTAACTTTTTCTTGGTTTATGAAACTATAAATTCTAGTCAATAAAATCTACTCTATGGTCCTTGGATTTCACTACACAATTATCCACCGCTCCTCGTATCTTCAAGCAGAGTAGATTGAGAGGAGAAAAAGATTCACATTTTTCTAAAGCATGGGTTTGACAATGTGGCAGTGGGCACTACATTTCACAGATTTTTATCTTATTGGGAATCAACCTACATAATCTGCTTAGGATTGTCTTTGAAGGAGGAAAAGGATGATGATTCTAAAATGGTTAAAATGGAGATAAAGGAGGGAAATAAATACAGTTACCCACATAGTTTAGTGTTGATGGTTTGGCCTATGATGCCTATGAATAAATCAAACTCAAGCTTGATTACAAATATCTTGTTTGTTATCAATGAGCTTATGCACAATGGGTTCTATTAGGTCCTAATTTAGATTAGGATTTCTTCAATATGATTGCTGTAGAAGATCATAAGTATATTGCTATGGCATTGAAGGAGTTGTCTTGGTCAAAGTATTTTATCCAGCCTAATTGGATTACAAAGAAATGTAGTCACATCCAACATTATCATGCCCCTCAAATATCGAAGTTGGATGCTTCAAAGATTTCGTCGGTCACCATAACACCATCAAAGGTATACTTGATGCAGCAAGCAAAAATTCCTAATAAGACCGTTCGACAGTATGGGGAGAAATTGAGTGAATTCTTGTATGTAAAGTTCACTGATGAGGATGATAAAAAGTTAAAGAGTTTGATGCTTAGCTGCAAATCCTAATCCTTATGCGTCAACCAATTCTCCGAGGTTTATGAGAAAGGGAAAGATATACAGTATGGAGGTGTATAAATCGATGGAAAAAGATATGAGTTCCTAGCTTATTCAGCGAGTCAATTAAGAAAGTCGTCTTTGTGGATGTTTGCTTCCAATGAGAGTTTTGTTTAAATTCGTGAGTGGATTGGAATTTCTTTATGATGAAAAGTGCATCAAAAGTTGTTGCATGGATGGGCAAATGCTTTAGCTCATCATTGGAAAGTATTCAACTTGATCCTGATGAGGTGGAGGATATTACGGATATAAAGAATAAATGATTCGATTTTTCGGATGGGATTGGAAACCATGATAGATAGTTATGCAACCAAGCAACCGTGCATCCAACCGTGATAAATGTATTATAATATGTCTACTTAAGCAACCAAGCATGATAAATAGTGCTATTATTTGTGATTATTGTTATGTTTTGAAGGGCTTTTTGACCTTCCAATGCTTTTTTTATGTTATTTGTTAGTAAGCATTTATTAAGAGGAATTTATATTAATTGTTAACAAACGAACCGTTCCACAACCCTGTTTTGTTGGGTCGTGGATAATGGTGGATTACGTGGGCCACTAAAAGTTTAGATTCAAGACAGAAAGCGTTAGCTATCTTGATTTTACAATGTATCTCTTACTCAAATACCTGTAACTTTCTGTTGGTTTATTGAACTATATATTCTAGTCAATAAAATCTACTCTATGTTTCTTGGATTTCACTACACAGTTATCCACCGCTCCTCCTTGTATCTTCAAGCAGAGTAGATTGAGAGGAGAAAAAGATTCACAATTTTCTAAAGCATGTGTTTGACAATGTGGCAGTGGGCACTACATTCCACAGATTCTTATCTTATTGGGCAATCAACCTACATAATCTGCTTAGGATTGTCTTTGAAGGAGGAAAATGATGATAATTCTAAAATGGTCAAAATGGAGATAAAGGTGGGAAAGAAATACAGTTACCCACATTGTTTAGTTTTAATGGTTTGGCCTATGATGCCTATGAAGAAATCAAACTCAAGCTTGATTACAAATATCTTGTTTAGTATCAATGAGCTTATGCAGAATGGGTTCTATTAAGTCCAAATTTAGATTTGGAGTTTTTCAATATGGTTGCTGTAGAAGATCATAAGTATATTGGTATGACATTGAAGGAGTTGTCTTGGTCGAACTATTTTGTCTCGCCTAATTGGATTACAAAGAAATGTAATTACATCCAACATTATCATGCCTCTCAATTATCGAAGTTGGATACTTCAAAGATTTCGCCGGTCACCATAACACCATCAAAGGTATACTTGATGCAGCAAACAAGAATACCTAATAGGACCATTCGACAGTATGGGGAGAAATTGACTGAATTCTTGTATGTAAAGTTCACTGATGAGGATGATAACAAGTTTGAGAGTTCGATGCTTAGCTGCAAATCCTAATCCTTATGTGTCAACCAATTCACCGAGGTTTATGAGAAAGGGAAAGATATACAGTATGAAGGTGTATAAATCGATGGAAAAAGATATGAGTTCCTAGCTCATTCAGGGAGTCAATTGAGAAAGTCGTCTTTGTGGATGTTTGCTTCCAATGGGAGTTTTGTTTAAATTCGTGAGTGGATGAGAGTTTCATTATGATGAAAAGTGCATCAAAAGTTGCTGCATGGATGGGCAAATGCCTTAGCTCATCATTGGCAAGTATTCAACTTGATCCTGATGAGGTGGAGGATATTATGGATATAAAGCATAAAGGATTCGATTTTTCGGATGTGATTGGAAACCATGATAAATAGTTATGCAACTAAGCAACCGTGATAAATGTATCGGAATATGTCTACTTAAGCAACCAAGCATGATAAATAGTGCTATTAATTGTGGTTATTGTTATGTTTTGAAGGGCTTTTTGACCTTCCAATGCTTTTTTATGTAATTTGTTTGTAAGCATTTATTAAGAAGAATTTATATTAACTGTTAACAAATGAACCGTTCCACAATCCTGTTTTGTTTGGTCGTGGATAATGGTGGATTACGTGGGCCACTAAAAGTTTAGATTCAAGACAGAAAGCTTTAGCTATCTTGATTTTACAACGTATCTCTTACTCATCTACCTGTAACTTTCTGTTGGTTTATAGAACTATAAATTCTAGTCATAAAATCTACTCTATGTTCCTTCGATTTCACTACACAGTTATCCACCGCTCCTCCTTGTATCTTCAAGCAGAGTAGATTAAGAGGAGAAAAAGATTCACATTTTTCTAAAGCATGGGTTCGACCATGTGGCAGTGGGCACTACATTTCACAGATTCTTATCTTATTGGGCAATCAACCTACATAATCTGCTTAGGATTGTCTTTGAAGGAGGAAAAGGATGATGATTCTAAAATTGTTAAAATGGGGATAAAGGAGGGAAATAAATACAGTTACCCACATAGTTTACTGTTGATGGTTTGGCCTATGATGCCTATGAAGAAAGCTTGATTACAGATATCTTGTTTGGTATCAATGAACTTATGCACAATGGGTTCTATTAGGTCCAAATTTAGATTAGGAGTTTGATCGAGCCAAAAACAACCCTATTTTTATGGCTATTTTACTATGTTTTGGGTCTATTTATGCTTAATTATATGTTATTTTGTTAATATTTGTGTTTTGAGTCTTTATGAGATGTGAAATTGATAATTTGATAATTCACTACTTTTGGAGCTATTTTGATGACTTTTTACACAGATATGAGCAAAGTAATTTTGAGTATAGATTTGGATATTCGAAGTTCGTGTTTGAAGATTTATTGAAAATAATTTGAAGATTTGAAGACCATTGAAGAATAATTTCAAGAGCAAGAATTGAAGAATGGAGCTTTAATTGCGAAGGATTGAAGACAAGCCATGAAGAAGCCCGGAAGCTAAGGAATTTTGGATATTTAATATTAGAAAATACTCAGCCTATATTAAATCATTAATTGGAATTAAAATCCCAATTAAGCCCAAAAACGATGTCGAATTCCCTGCACTAATTCAGCAAAATTTCAGGATCCTATTTTAACTTGGATTCTACTCTAGGAAGACTTTTAATCTAACTTAGACCCTAAGTTAGACTAAAAAACGTCCTAGACTCCTTTCCTACTTAGAATTGGATTTTATAGGGTTATTTCCACTATAAATAGCCACCCCCGGTAACACAAATCACATACCTACACACACAATATCTAGATAATTTTCTCTTCTTCTTTTTCTCTTCTAGTTCTAGTTTTTCTTCTAGTTTTAGGGCTAGGGTGCCGCCACCCCCTCTTTGCATAGAGAGGGGCGGCAACCCTAGGTTACTCAAGAGGAGGATTTCGCCTTCAAGTCCTGTAAGTTTTCTTTGGATGCTCACTCAATTTATGAGTGAGTAATCCTTTTCTTTTCTCCAATATAGAGTTTAATTGATCTCTTGACTTATATCATGGTGAGATTTTGTGCTTTTATATGAAAATTAATAGGGTATTTCTTAATATTTCTCCATGAATTCTACGTTGCTTGTTTTGATAGATTGGAGCATGCACTTTCTTGATAAATTAAGTAGTATTAGCTAAACTAAATCTTGAAGGATCTTCGGATTTAATTGTTTGGTAGCAATTGGAAGCGAAGGATCTTCCTTTTAAGGGATTTAAGAATCTTTGACCAATTTTTAATTGCCCATTGTGCTTGTAAATTACTAGATCTTAATGCTTTATTCTTGAGTAATTATCACACTGGATCAAGAGGTAATTAGTTAAAGAATAAAAGGGATACTTCACACTGGATCAAGAGGTAATTATTTAAAGAATAAAAGGGATAATTCACACTGGATCAAGAGGTAATTATTTAAAGAATAAAAAGGATAATTCACACTGGATCAAGAGTTTTATCTAATTAAAGTAATTTAGGATTAAATTCCAAGCAAGCTATCCATTGTTTTCATAATTCTTAGATATCAATGATCCATGTTATTGTTGTCAAGAGGGATATTAGTTCTAATTAATTGTTTTCTTTAATTTTCTTAATTGCTTTCTTAGATAATCTAAATTGCTAGTTTGATTTGATTCAATTTTACTCTCAAAATCTTCTTTATTTTATTTGTTTGTTTTATGAAAAAGAACAATAACCTATCTCTCTGTGGGATCGACCCCTACTTGCCCTAGCTATCTTTAGTTAGTAATTGTTGGGATTTTATTTTTATGATTTGCTGACGACCGATCATAAATTTTGGCGCCGTTGCCGGGGAGATTGTGTATTATTTTCTTTTTCTTTTTCTTTTTCTATATTCGATCTGCACTTGATCATCTTTGTTTTGTAGGAAAAATCCAATGGAGCAACAACGTTCGTTACGAGAGCTGAATTTCAACTGTGAATTACCACCACTCTGCATTGACTATCCAGCCATGGATACGTCATATAAGCTGAATTCTGGAGTGATCCGCATGCTGCCAACCTTTCAAGAAGAGTCTCATGAAAATCCTGATGAGCACTTACAAAATTTCTTTATATGGTGCGCTGCAACCTCTGGGATGCCTGAAGAACAAGCGAAACTTCGAACTTTTCCTTTAACATTGGAAGGAAAAGCAAGAAGTTGGTTCTTGACTCTGCCATCAAAATCCATAACTTATTGGAAGGAGATGGAGACCGTGTTTCTGAACAAATATTTTATGGAGGCCAAGCGAGCTGACGTACGGAGGAGAATCACAACCTGCCAACAACAACCTGAAGAGAAGTGGCACCAATACTAGGAGAGATACAACGAAATCTGTGCAAGTTACCCATACCACAACCTAAGTGAAGCAATGCTGATTCAGAACTTTTACGATGGACTTCTCTATGAAGATCGAACTATGTTGATGCTGCTAGTGGAGGAAGCCTAACACTCAAAACCCCTAAAGAAGCAAGGAAGCTGCTCAACACAATGGCTGAAAACATATACCAGTTCAATACCACTAAGGAAAACATGTCCACCACGCCATCAAAGCAAGAGAATGAACGATTGAACAACCTAGAAGCAATGAGTTCGATGGTTGCTCAACAAGGAGATTTGGTGAAGATGGTTACAAACCTAATGACTATGCTTTCACCGAAGATTATGCAACCACTTTCATGTATACCTCAAGTATATATGAATGGGAGCATAAATGAGTTGAATAATGCACAAGGATATGGAGTCAATTCAATCGAAGGAACTCAACAATGGTATGAAAAAAGATGAACACACCGGATGTTCCGCTTCCACCTCCGATAGCACCTCCAACACCTGCTTTCTCTGCTGCACCACCACCAGATGCCGTGCCCAACATTCAATTGCAAAGAAAAGAGGAGTTTTCGACCAAAAACAAGAAGGGTCAGCGCACTTCACCAGCAACTGCTACTCAAATTCAAGCAGAAGAAGAATGGCTGGAAGAGATGCGAGATAAGTATGATCCAATACCATTCCCTCAAAGGTTTGCAATGCAACTCAATTTACTACGGAATATAGAGGTAAATATTCCATTGCTTGATAAAGTTGTCAGAAGACCCAGGTACGCGAACTTTCTCAAAGAATTATGCATGACTAAGAGTAAGTTCTCTGAAAAATATGCTTGCATGAATGAGAATGTATCTGCTACATATCAGAGAAAATTGCATCATAAATGCTATGATATAGGATCTTTTTTTATTCCTTGTAAAATATGAAAGAATCAGATAGAAAAGGCCATGTGTGAATTTGGATCTCTAATTAACATCATGCCTTATTCTGTCTATTAACAATTGAAAATGGAACATGTGATTAAAACTGATCTGACTATACAATTTGCTGATAGAACTAACATTAAACCCGAGGGTTTAGTTGAAGATGATTTAGTGCAGATTGGGGATTTTGTTTTTCCTGCAGATTTCTATGTCTTGAAGATGAGTGAAGATGACCTTCATCTACCTCATTTGCCGTTGCTGCTAGGAAGACCTTTTCTTGCCACAACCAGAACAAAATATGAAGTCCACGATGGAAAACTCAGCATGGAATTTGATGGGAAACTCATTGAATTCAATATTTATGAGGCCATGAAATCTCCTGCTGAGATTCATTCTATCTGTGCCATTGATGCCATTGAAATTTGTTCTGAACAAGTTCAATCACTTCACCATGAAGATGAACTTGATTTGGTACTTACAAGGAGCCTAGATGAAAAAGAGATCGAGGAAGCAGAAGTCCTGACGCCAGAAGAGGTAGCCAAAAGCGCAAGGGAATATCATGAGGCATCGATCGAAGCGACATCATCATGGGAGGAACCCGTCAATCCTGAACCAAGTAAGGTTGAAGGTGAATTTCATGATGTTGCCGACATTCCAATTGTGAAGGAGGTTGAAAGAGTGTCAAGTGAAACAAGGGATGGTTTGGAACCATATGAACTTGATTCGACAAACTTCTCTCAATTTTTCTTCAATGACGATGGTGTTCCTAGCATGGCTGGCGTTCCTACTCCACCAATGGAAGTCCACAAGATTGAGAAAGCAGATATCAAGATGGACATCCCTCCACCTTCTCCTCTAAGACTTGTCAAGTCCAAATAAGAGCCACCAGATAATGAGCATCTCAAACATCTCGTGCCAAAAGACACAATCGTGTTGAATTCTGTTGACAACCAGCTTTTGGAACATGAAGATCAAGATTTTTTGGGAATAAACAAACTTCTTGAGTCTGAATGCTTTGAAGATATCAAAACTGCGAGATGGATATCTATGGATCAATTCTTTATGGAGGACAAGATAATTTGCCAAGACGAGGAAACTTTCCAAAGGCATGAAGGGAGTAATGTCAATCAAGAATGCCGAAAGCAACCATTGCATCAACCAATCAGGGCAGTAAAAATGGCATTGTCATTCCTAGCTATTCATGGAGTCGCCCTCAACAAAATTGGTTATTTCTTTCCTTATCTTTTCTTTTATCTTTCATATTTGTGTGCTCATATTCTTCCAATCTCATCATATTTGCTTTATGCTTTGAAGTGGTATGCTAATGACTTTAAACAAGCGCTTGTTGGGAGGCAACCCAATTTTATTTCTTTGCATATTTAATTTTTATTTTGATTTTATTGTTTTTAATTTTTATACTAATTCTTTTCTTTGAGTTTTTGCTTGATAGGAATTTATGAATTTTTCTTCATTGAAAAATTCAAGGATGGAATATGGAATAAATATGGCCATGTTGCACCCAAGGAAGACCATGGCTTATGCCAAGCGTGCCCCCAGCGGCACCCCAAGCAACTCAGCAAAGCAGCCATGTCGTTGCTTCGCAAGGCACCTTGTTGCTGCACAACAAGGCTGCTACAGCCTGTTGCTGCCGCGACAGGGGAGTCTTCCGCAAGCAGCGCAAGGCTGCTCGAGCAACACCCCAGGCCGCTAAGAGCAGCAACCAGCTGCTGCCTCATCGGAGCACAAAAAGGCTGCTTCCGCGGGGCAACCTGCTGCTGCTGCGTGGTAGTAGCAAGCAAGGCAGCCTGTTGCTGCCTAAGTACCAAGCAGCGCAGCAACAAGCCTGCTGTTGCCTAAACGCAAAGACAGTCCGCAAGGATGCCAAGGTGAGCCACATGCTTCCTCTCTTCTCCTTCCTTGAACTATAGTCCTATTCTACATAGGATTATAATTCCTAATTACACAAGGAGATAAATGACCTCCTGCTATAAGGTAATGGATTCCTAGTCCAGGTATGTTTCTAACTTTTTACTCTAACTAAAGCCTTTTAAGAATAGGATTTGATCATTATATAAGTGATCAAATTACTAGCTTAAGAGATGATTTTAATAACATAATTGGGAATTTGGATGACCTCTTCAATTTATTGGAGAAGGCTATTCATAAACCAATTTAGGTTTAGTTTTAAGTTTTTAGATTTAAGATTTATTTTTATGCATCTTAGGATTAGTTATTTAATTTATGCTTTAATTTTCAATTTCCTTTATCTTATGTCTTTAAGTTTCAAGTTTCATTAATAAACTTTCTAGTTTTATTTTCCTATCACTTTAATTTTCTATTGTCTTTTATGATTGAGTAATTATCTTCATCAAAGCCGCCCAGGTATGTTTTCTTGAACCCTAACTCTTTATTTTTGGTAAGATGATATTGCATGCTTTGTTTGATTACTTTTACATTGAGGACAATGTGAATTTTAAGTGTGGGGGGGGGGGGGGTCGGGAGGGTGAATACTTGATAGGGTTTTACTTGAATAATTGAGTCATGTGATAGTCTTTGTTTGCATGAGAACCTAGGATAGAATTTAATTATTTTTGATTAATCTTATTTCCCCAATTTTCGACAAAATTTTCGAAAAAATTAATTTGAAAAGATAAAATTTTGAATTTTCATGCATATTTTGATTAATTGATTTGATTATGATTGATGAATGCTTAGAATTTTAATAATATTTGATTTATTAATTGAGTTATAGCATGTTGTTTTTTTTCCTAGAATTAGGTATAATTGAAGTTTGTGATACGATCTTATTTATTAATTGCTTCTATGAGTATCTAATTCTAGAACTTGTGTTCAATCTTGATTGAAATTATGATTGAGAAAGTATGCCATGGATATATGTCAAGAATAAGTGTGGGGGACTATCTATAAAAAGGGTAATTACAAAAAAAATAAAAAGTAGTGTTTTCATGATAGAGGAGAAGAGGTATTTATGTAAATAAAAAAAAATCCATTGTTGTCACTCTTTTCTTAAACAAAAGGAGTTAGTAACCCTTGGAAAGAGGATAAGAGGCATGGAATTACAGAAATATTGTCCCTCTGAAAAAATAAAAGAAGGAGTCCTTCTAGAGTGCTAGTAGCCTCAAAAATGGGAGTTAGTAACCCCAAATCATGAACACTTCGAGGTTAGTAACCTCAATTTTCTAAAAACAATTACCCTTGAAAATCTATTATAACCAACAATGACCCTTGATTTATATTCACGACATTGCAATCTTTTGAGTAATGGAGAAAGAGAGGAAAACATGAGCTTATAGAAAGAAGTAGTTATAGAAAGTGAAGAATGGTAAGTGATTAAAGCTACTTTGATTATGGCTACTTAAGAATGATGATGCATGTTATTTCTTGATCTTTGGATTAAATATTATTATTATTCTTTGTTATTTTGATTTCATGATTGAATTGATTCTTTGATGTATGTATGAATTCAAATTGATCTTTTGAAAAATTGGTTTTTGATTAACTTACACATTGATTTGCTAAGGGACTAGCAAAGTTCAAGTGTGGGGGAAAATATGATCGAGCCAAAAACAACCCTATTTTTATGGTTATTTTACTAAGTTTTTGGGTCTATTTATGCTTAATTATATGTTATTTTGTTAATATTTGTGTTTTGAGTCTTTATGAGATGTGAAATTGCTAATTTGATAATTTTCACTACTCTTGGAGCTATTTTGATGACTTTTTACACAAATATGAGCAAAGTAATTTTGAGTATAGATTTGGAGATTCGAAGTTCGTGTTTGAAGATTTATTGAAGACAATTTCAAGATTTGAAGACCATTGAAGAATAATTTCAAGAGCAAGAATTGAAGAATGGAGCTTTAATTGCGAAGGATTGAAGACAAGCCATGAAGAAGCCCAGAAGCTAAGGAATTTTGGATATTTAATATGGGAAAATACTCAGCCCATATAAATCATTAATTGGAATTAAAATCCCAATTAATGACCCCTATATTCAAGGAAATATCCAAATCCGGTAGATTCCCGATTCTAATCCTAACAGGATTAGGATTCAGCGCAGTCTCGGTAGAAAAATCATAACTTTCTGCTCAAACCTCCGTTTTTAGGCCCGTGAGTAAGCGTTGAAAAGCTAACTCCGAGATCTACAACTTTCCTTTAAAGTTCAAGACCCAGTTCTGCCAACTTCAAGCCCAAAAACGACGTCGAAGTCCCTGCACGAATTCAGCAAAATTTCAGGATCCTATTTGAACTTGGATTCTACTCTAGGAAGACTTTTAATCTAACTTAGACCCTAAGTTAGACTAAAAAACGTCCTAGACTCCTTTCCTACTTAGAATTGGATTTTCTATGACACGGGAGTGTCCCATTCTCTCTAACATGATGTCTCGGATGAAGATGATGCATTTAGAGAAGCAAGCACCTTGCCATGTGAGCAGCTTGCTTTAATGACATGGCACGTTGGGTGGGACCTTGGATGCCACGTTTGAGACAAGCTAGCACCTCTCCAAGATGATGGCCATGTGGCAACAAGCACCCCTCTTTGTTTGACAAGTGTTGATGATCGTCCATTCTCCATGTGACACCTATCGGTCAACAAAGGAGGCTTGGAAAACCCTTGTGTGAAGTTCTCCATTTTGGTTGGAAGATGATGGCAAGTTGTTCCACTTGGTGAGACTTCATCATTTGTGCATGGAATTGATCAATTCGGCTACCTACAACCCGAATTGGTTTCACACCTTAATTGAGCTCAATTTGAGCTAATTTGGATAGTTAAGCTAAACTCTTGTTTATGTTTACTTAAGCATGTTTTATTAGCATTAGTTAAGAGTGTTTAGTTGCTAATCCTAGTATATAAGCTACGGATGAAGCATTTGCAAGTTAGACTTGATTTTTGTAAACTTTGAACTTTGTTCATGCTTTGTAACCTTGTCTAGGTTTGCATAAGCTTTCCTTTATCAATTTGAGTGGTGTAATCTGTATCTCTTGTTGATTTGGGATTAATCGAAGCTTGTTCATCTGTTGAATTCTCCTTGTGGTGAAATCTGTATCAAGTAGTGTTCTTTGGTGGTGAGTTTCAACCGGTTCTAAACTCTTGGTGGTGAATCTGTATCCTTGAGCCTATTGAACCCGTGTGCTTAATCTTGCAATTCCTTTGAGAGTTGCATTTAGTTTTCACCTAAACACTTCCCAAACACTTATCCTTAGGATTGAAAGTGCTAATCTTTAAGCACTTTAAGGACAAATAGATTCGGGTATAAGTGAAAGCAACTCATTTTAAGGTCTTTTGAGCCAACCCCGTATCAAATTGGTATTCAGAGCTTTGGTTGTGTGGAGATTCATCATGTCTCAACAAGGAAATGATGGGGCTAGAGTTGCACCTAATGAAACGGTTGAGAACCTTAGAGGCCTTGTGGAAACCCATCGGGATAGACTTCACTTGATGGAAGAAAGGGAGAAACGTCGTGAGGAAAGTGAAGGGAGTTCTAGCTCTCACACTAGAAGAGGAGGCCGTCGTGGTGCCTCAAGTGCTAGTTCTAGTGAACCTATACATCCGGATGATGTAAGAGCTCATTTGAGAAGACAACATCAACAACAAAGAAGAAATGATGTAGATGATGAAGTTGGTGATGTTAATCAACAAATACAAAGAGTAAGAAATGTTGGTGCTCTTGGAAATTATGTTCATGCTTATACTACCAAAGTTGAGATTCCTGAATTTGATGGGAGAGGGCAACCTGATGATTTTCTTGATTGGTTACATACAGTGGAAAGGATTTTTGAATATCAAGAAGTGCCCGAAAATAAGCAAGTAAAGCTTGTTGCTATCAAGCTTAGAAAACATGCATCTTTGTGGTGGGAAAACTTATTGAAGCAAAGAGAAAGGAGGGGCAAAGATAAGATTCGGACATGGGACAAGATGGTCCGAGAGTTGAAGAAGAAATTCTTGCCCGAGGACTACAAGCAAGATGTTTTCATTAAGCTTTAAAACTTGAAACAAGGTGCTATGAGTGTTTCGGACTATACAGCCGAGTTTGATTCCTTGATGATCAAAGCTAATATTAGTGAGCCCGAGGAGCAAACAATTGCAAGGTACTTGGCTGGTTTGAGAATTGATATTGCTAATGTTGTGTCTTTGCAGCCTTATTGGTCTTTGAATGATGTTACTAAGTTGGCATTGCGGGTTGAAAGGCAATTAAAGTCCAAATCAGTTATGAGGTTTGAAGGTAAAGATTTTCGCAAGGGGGCGACTTCAAAGTATCCATTTGTGCCTAAACCGAAAGTTGATGAGAAGGACAAAGGCAAGAAAAGTGGTGATGATGCCGAGAAAGCTAAGTTGAGGCAAGAGAGAAAATGCTTCAAATGCCATGGTTTTGGGCATATGGCTACAGATTGTCCAAATAGAAGAGTTGTAACTCTTGTAGAGGAGAATGGTGATGATAATGAGGAAGTTGAGGAAGTACCCGAGGAGGAGGAGGAAGAAGAACTCACTTATGCCGATCAAGGAGAGTCCGTTGTGGTGCAACAATGTTTTAAAGTGACTCAAGTGGTAGAGGGTGAAGATTGGAGAAGAAAAAATGTGTTCCATACTCGGTGTACATGCCAAGGGAAAGTGTGTATGGTTATCATTGATAGTGGGAGTTTTGAGAATTTAGCCTCGGTGGAAATGGTTGAGAAACTTGGTTTGAAGACCACTCCCCATCCCTCACCATACAAACTTAGTTGGTTGAAAGATGAATCGGACTTGAGGGTGACATTGAGATGTGTAGTAGCATTTTCTATTGGGAAGCACTATTCGGATGAGGTTGAGTGTGATGTTGTTCCCATGGATGCTTGTCACTTGTTAATTGGAAGTCCTTGGTTGTATGATAGACATGTTGTTTATGATGGCCGTGCTCACACTTATACTTTGAGAGTGAATGGCCGAAAGATCACTTTGGCTCCATTGAAGCCAAATATTGCTCCTACACCAAAGAGAGAAGCCTTGCTCATGTCTAGAAAGGAGTTGACCCGAGAGCTTAGAGGTGAGCCTATTGCTTTTGCTTTGGTTGTATTTGATGAAAATGGTGATGTGCAGGATTCGGATATGCATCCAAAATTGTTGCCATTGTTTGAGGAATATGGAGATGTGTTCCCGAATGATATTCCAGCTGGTTTGCCTCCCTTGAGAGACATTCAACACCAAATTGATCTCATTCCAGGTTCGGTGTTGCCTAATAAGCCAACATATAGAATGAGTCCTAAAGAGTATGAGGAGTTACAAAAGCAAGTGGAGGACTTATTGCAAAAAGGATTGATCCGAGAGAGTTTAAGCCCCTGTGCAGTTCCTGCTCTTTTAGTACCAAAGAAAGATGGTTCATGGAGGATGTGTGTTGATAGCCGAGCCATTAACAAGATCACCATTGATTATAGATTCCCCATTCCACGGCTTGATGACTTGCTTGATCAATTACATGGGGCAAAGGTGTTTTCCAAGATTGATTTGAGGAGTGGTTATCACCAGATTCGGATGAAACCTGGAGACGAATGGAAGACAGCTTTTAAAACTAGAGATGGCTTATATGAGTGGCTTGTGATGCCATTCGGGTTGTCCAATGCACCTAGCACATTCATGAGATTTATGAATCATGTTCTCAAGCCATGTGTAGGTGAGTGTGTAGTTGTTTATTTTGATGATATTCTGGTTTATAGTCCTGATGAAGATTCTCATCTTGTGCATTTGAGAAAGGTATTTGATTTGTTGAGAAATGAGAACCTTTATGCCAATGTGAAGAAGTGCCATTTCTTCACTCATGAAGTTGCATTTTTGGGGTATGTTGTTTCGGGTGATGGTGTCAAAATGGATAGTGATAAAGTTGAAGCAATTCAGAATTGGCCTACTCCTAAGTCAATTCAAGAGATTCGGAGTTTTCATGGTTTGGCATCATTTTATAGGAGGTTCATCAAGGGGTTTAGTGCTATTGTAGCTCCTATTACCGAATGCCTCAAAAGCAAGAGATTTTGTTGGACTAAGGAAGCTCAAGCTAGTTTTGATGAGTTGAAGAAGAGAGTGACCGAAGCTCCAACCTTAAAACTGCCAGATTTTAATTCTCCATTTGAAGTAGAGTGTGATGCCTCGGATGTGGGCATAGGGGCTGTTTTGAGCCAAGGAAGACACCCCATTGCATTCTTTAGTGAAAAGTTGAATGAGTGCAAAAGGAAATACTCTACTTATGACAAAGAGTTCTATACTTTGGTGAGAGCTCTTGATCATTGGTCCCAATACTTGCTGCCACAACCATTTGTGTTGTTTTCAGATCATAAGGCCTTGAAATTCATCAACCAACAACACGAGCTCAATCGGAGGCATGCTAAATGGGTTGAATTCTTGCAATCCTTTAGTTTTTCTATCAAACACAAGGCCGGGGCTCAAAATGTGGTGGCCGATGCACTTAGTAGGAAGTTCACACTTCTCACTACTCTACAAGTGCAAGTTGTGGGATTTGAAGCTATTAGGGAATTATATGAACATGATGAGGACTTTGGAGATGCTTGGAGATCTTGTCATCATGGCCCTAGTAAGCTTTACTCTATTGTTGATGGTTATTTGTTTTATGCTAACAGATTGTGTATTCCTCGTTGTTCTTTGAGGTTAGCCATTGTTGAGGAGGCTCACGGGGGTACTTTGAGTGGGCATTTTGGGAGAACAAAGACTTTGTTCATGGTGCAGCAAAACTACTATTGGCCGAGTCTTGAGAGGGATGTTGCTAGGCATGTGTTATCATGTCGAGTTTGTCACTTGGCCAAAACAAGGAGTCAAAATAGTGGGCTGTACACTCCTTTGCCGACTCCAAATGCACCATGGGAGGACGTTAGCATGGATTTTGTGCTCGGGTTGCCTAGGACACAAAGGAACAAAGACTCTATCATGGTGGTGGTTGATAGATTCTCAAAGATGGCTCATTTTGTTCCTTGTAACAAGACTAATGATGCTAGTCACATTGCCGAATTGTATTTCAAGGAGGTGATGAGATTACATGGTGTTCCTAGAAGCATTGTCTCGGATAGGGATGCAAAGTTCCTTAGCCATTTTTGGAGGACTATTTGGAGGAAGCTAGGGAGTACTTTGAAGTTCAGTTCGGCCTATCATCCACAAATCGATGGCCAAACTGAAGTTACTAATAGGAGCTTGGGGAGTTTATTGAGGAGTTATGTGGGGAAGAATATTAAGCAATGGGATTTGGTTCTACCACAAATTGAGTTTGCCTACAACCGGTCATTTAACACTTCCATTGGGAGGACTCCATTTGAGGTAGTTTATGGCCTTAATCCTCTTACTCCTTTAGATTTAACTCCTTCTTGTTCTAGTGGGCAGTATAGTAGTGATGTGGATGCTAGAGCCAAGGAGATTAAGAAGCTCCATAGTAATGTTCGACAAAAGATTGCACACAAAACATCAAGTACATGCAACAAACTAACAAGCACCGTAAGTTTGTTAAGCTTGATGTAGATGACTTAGTATGGATTCATCTAAGGAAGGGGAGGTTCAATCAAGGTCCATTTGCAAAATTGAAACCGAGAGCCGATGGTCCATTCAAGATTGTAGAGAAGATCAGTGACAATGCATTCAAGCTTGATTTGCCCGAGGAATATGGTGTGTCTCCTACCTTTAACATTTCTGATCTTGTTCCATATGTTCCAGGAGATACTTCATTGCTTTTTCAACCGGGGGAGAATGACACGGGAGTGTCCCATTCTCTTCAATTTGATGTCTCGGATGAAGATGATGCATTTAGAGAAGCAAGTACCTTGCCATGTGAGCAGCTTGCTTTAATGACATGGCACATTGGGTGGGACCTGGGATGCCATGGTGGAGACAAGCTAGCACCTCTCCAAGATGGTGGCCATGTGGAAACAAGCACCTCTCTTTGTTTGACAAGTGTTGATGATCATCCATTCTCCATGTGACACCTTTCGGTCAACAAAGGAGGCTTGGAAAACCCTTGTGTGAAGCTCTCCATTATGGTTGGAAGATGATGACAAGTTGTTCCACTTGGTGAGACTTCATCATTTTGTGCATGGAATTGATCAATTCGGCTACCTACAACCCGAATTGGTTTCACACCTTAATTGAGCTCAATTTGAGCTAATTCGGATAGTTAAGCTAAACTCTTGTTTATGTTTACTTAAGCATGTTTTATTAGCATTAGTTAAGAGTGTTTAAGTTGCTAATCCTAGTATATTAAGCTACGGATGAAGCATTTGCAAGTTAGACTTGAATTTTGTAACTTTGTTCATGCTTTGTTTGTCTAGGTTTGCAAACTTTCCTATATCAATTAGAGTGGTGAATCTGTATCTCTTGTTGATTTGGGACTAATAGAAGCTTGTCCATCATTGAATTCTACTTGTGGTGAATCTGTATCAAGTAGTGTTCTTTGGTGGTGAGTTTCAACCGGTTCTAATCTCTTGGTGGTGAATCTGTATCCTTGAGCCTATTGAACCCGTGTGCTTAATCTTGCAATTCCTTTGAGAGTTGCATTTAGTTTTCACCTAAACACTTCCCAAACACTTACCCTTAGGATTGAAAGTGCTAATCCTTAAGCACTTTAAGCACAAATAGATTCGGGTATAAGTGAAAGCAACTCATTTTAAGGCCTTTTGAGCCATCCCCGTATCAAATTGGTATCAGAGCTTTGGTTGTGTGGAGATTCATCATGTCTCAACAAGGAAATGATGGGGGTAGAGTTGCACCTAATGAAACGGTTGAGAACCTTAGAGGTCTTGTGGAAACCCTTCGGGATAGACTTCATTTGATGGAAGAAAGGGAGAGACGCCGTGAGGAAAGTGAAGGGAGTTCTAGCTCTCACACTAGAAGAGGAGGCCGTGGTGGTGCCTCAAGTGCTAGCTCTAGTGAACCTATACATCCGGATGATGTAAGAGCTCATTTGAGAAGACAACATCAACAACAAAGAAGAAATGATGTAGATGATGAAGTTGGTGATGTTAACCAACAAATACAAAGAGTAAGAGATGTTGGTACTCTTGGAAACTATGTTCATGCTTATACTCCCAAAGTTGAGATTCCTGAATTTGATGGAAGAGGGCAACCTGATGATTTTCTTGATTGGTTACACACGGTAGGAAAGGTATTTTTGAATATCAAGAAGTGACCCGAAAATAAGCAAGTAAAGCTTGTTGCTATCAAGCTTAAGAAAACATGCATCTTTGTGGTGGGAAACCTTATTGAAGCAAAGAGAAAGGAGGGGCAAAGATAAGATTCGGACATGGGACAAGATGGTCCGAGAGTTGAAGAAGAAATTCTTGCCCGAGGACTACAAGCAAGATGTTTTCATCAAGCTTCAAAATTTGAAACAAGGTGCTATGAGTGTTTCGGACTATACAGCCGAGTTTGATTCCTTGATGATCAAAGCTAATATTAGTGAGCCCGAGGAGCAAACAATTGCAAGGTACTTGGCTGGTTTGAGAATTGATATTGCTAATGTTGTGTCTTTGCAGCCTTATTGGTCTTTGAATGATGTTACTAAGTTGGCATTGCGGGTTGAAAGGCAATTAAAGTCCAAATCAGTTATGAGGTTTGAAGGTAAAGATTTTCGCAAGGGGGCGACTTCAAAGTATCCATTTGTGCCTAAACCGAAAGTTGATGAGAAGGACAAAGGCAAGAAAAGTGGTGATGATGCCGAGAAAGCTAAGTTGAGGCAAGAGAGAAAATGCTTCAAATGCCATGGTTTTGGGCATATGGCTACAGATTGTCCAAATAGAAGAGTTGTAACTCTTGTAGAGGAGAATGGTGATGATAATGAGGAAGTTGAGGAAGTACCCGAGGAGGAGGAGGAAGAAGAACTCACTTATGCCGATCAAGGAGAGTCCGTTGTGGTGCAACAATGTTTTAAAGTGACTCAAGTGGTAGAGGGTGAAGATTGGAGAAGAAAAAATGTGTTCCATACTCGGTGTACATGTCAAGGGAAAATGTGTATGGTTATCATTGATAGTGGGAGTTTTGAGAATTTAGCCTTGGTGGAAATGGTTGAGAAACTTGGTTTGAAGAGCATTCCCCACCCCTCACCATACAAACTTAGTTGGTTGAAAGATGAATCGGACTTGAGGGTGACATTGAGATGTGCAGTAGCATTTTCTATTGGGAAGCACTATTCGGATGAGGTTGAGTGTGATGTTGTTCCCATGGATGCTTGTCACTTGTTACTTGGAAGTCCTTGGTTGTATGATAGACATGTTGTTTATGATGGTCGTGCTCACACTTACACTTTGAGAGTGAATGGCCGAAAGATCACTTTGGCTCCATTGAAGCCAAATATTGCTCCTACACCAATGAAAGAAGCCTTGCTCATGTCTAGAAAGAAGTTGACCCGAGAGCTTAGAGGTGAGCCTATTGCTTTTGCTTTGGTTGTATTTGATGAAAATGGTGATGTGCAGGATTCGGATGTGCATCCAAAGTTGTTGCCATTGTTTGAGGAATATGGAGATGTGTTCCCGAATGATATTCCAGCTGGTTTGCCTCCCTTGAGAGACATTCAACACCAAATTGATCTCATTCCAGGTTCGGTGTTGCCTAATAAGCCAGCATATAGAATGAGTCCTAAAGAGTATGAGGAGTTGCAAAGGCAAGTGGAGGACTTATTGCAAAAAGGATTGATCCGAGAGAGTTTAAGCCCCTGTGCAGTTCCTGCTCTTTTAGTACCAAAGAAAGATGGTTCATGGAGGATGTGTGTTGATAGCCGAGCCATCAACAAGATCACCATTGATTATAGATTCCCCATTCCACGGCTTGATGACTTGCTTGATCAATTACATGGGGCAAAGGTGTTTTCCAAGATTGATTTGAGGAGTAGTTATCACCAGATTCGGATGAAACCTGGAGATGAATGGAAGACAGCTTTTAAAACTAGAGATGGCTTATATGAGTGGCTTGTGATGCCATTCGGGTTGTCCAATGCACCTAGCACATTCATGAGATTTATGAATCATGTTCTCAAGCCATGTGTAGGTGAGTGTGTAGTTGTTTATTTTGATGATATTCTGGTTTATAGTCCTGATGAAGATTCTCATCTTGTGCATTTGAGAAAGGTATTTGATTTGTTGAGAAATGAGAACCTTTATGCCAATGTGAAGAAGTGCCATTTCTTCACTCATGAAGTTGCATTTTTGGGGTATGTTGTTTCGGGTGATGGTGTCAAAATGGATAATGGTAAAGTTGAAGCAATTCTGAATTGGCCTACTCCTAAGTCAATTCAAGAGATTCGGAGTTTTCATGGTTTGGCATCATTTTATAGGAGGTTCATCAAGGGGTTTAGTGCTATTGTAGCTCCTATTACCGAATGCCTCAAAAGCAAGAGATTTTGTTGGACTAAGGAAGCTCAAGCTAGTTTTGATGAGTTGAAGAAGAGAGTGACCGAAGCTCCAACTTTAAAACTGCCAGATTTTAATTCTCCATTTGAAGTAGAGTGTGATGCCTCGGATGTGGGCATAGGGGCTGTTTTGAGCCAAGGAAGACAGCCCATTGCATTCTTTAGTGAAAAGTTGAATGAGTGCAAAAGGAAATACTCTACTTATGACAAAGAGTTCTATGCTTTGGTGAGAGCTCTTGATCATTGGTCCCAATACTTGCTGCCACAACCATTTGTGTTGTTTTCGGATCATGAGGCCTTGAAATTCATCAACCAACAACACAAGCTCAATCAGAGACATGCTAAATGGGTTGAATTCTTGCAATCCTTTAGTTTTTCTATCAAACACAAGGCCGGGGCTCAAAATGTGTTGGCCGATGCACTTAGTAGGAAGTTCACAGTTCTTACTACTCTACAAGTGCAAGTTGTTGGATTTGAAGCTATTAAGGAATTGTATGAGCATGATGAAGACTTTGGAGATGCTTGGAGATCTTGTCATCATGGCCCTAGTAAGCTTTACTCTATTGTTGATGGTTATTTGTTTTATGCTAACAGATTGTGTATTCCTCGTTGTTCTTTGAGGTTAGCCAATGTTGAGGAGGCTCACGGGGGTACTTTGAGTGGGCATTTTGGGAGAACAAAGACTTTGTTCATGGTGCAACAAAACTACTATTGGCCGAGACTTGAGAGGGATGTTGCTAGGCATGTGTTATCATGTCGAGTTTGTCATTTGGCCAAGACAAGGAGTCAAAATAGCGGGCTGTACACTCCTTTGCCGATTCCAAATGCGCCATGGGAGGATGTTAGCATGGATTTTGTGCTCGGGTTGCCTAGGACACAAAGGAACAAAGACTCTATCATTTTGTTCCTTGTAGCAAGACTAATGATGCTAGTCACATTGCCGAATTGTATTTCAAGGAGGTGATGAGATTATATGGTGTTCCTAGAAGCATTGTCTCGGATAGGGATGCAAAGTTCCTTAGCCATTTTTGGAGGACTATTTGGAGGAAGCTAGGGAGTACTTTGAAGTTCAGTTCGGCCTATCATCCACAAATCGATGGCCAAACTGAAGTTACTAATAGGAGCTTGGGGAGTTTATTGAGGAGTTATGTGGGGAAGAATATTAAGCAATGGGATTTGGTTCTACCACAAATTGAGTTTGCCTACAACCGGTCATTTAACACTTCCATTGGGAGGACTCCATTTGAGGTAGTTTATGGCCTTAATCCTCTTACTCCTTTAGATTTAACTCCTTCTTGTTCTAGTGGGCAGTATAGTAGTGATGTGGATGCTAGAGCCAAGGAGATTAAGAAGCTCCATAGTAATGTTCGACAAAAGATTGCACAACAAAACATCAAGTACATGCAACAAACTAACAAGCACCGTAAGTTTGTTAAGCTTGATGTAGGTGACTTAGTATGGATTCATCTAAGGAAGGGGAGGTTCAATCAAGGTCCATTTGCAAAGTTGAAACCGAGAGCCGATGGCCCATTCAAGTTTGTAGAGAAGATCGGCGACAACGCATTCAAGCTTCATTTGCCCGAGGAGTATGGTGTGTCTCCTACCTTTAACATTTCTGATCTTGTTCCATATGTTCCAGGAGATACTTCATTGCTTTTTCAACCGGGGGAGAATGACACGGGAGTGTCCCATTCTCTCCAACATGATGTCTCGGATGAAGATGATGCATTTAGAGAAGCAAGCACCTTGCCATGTGAGCAACTTGCTTTAATGACATAGCACGTTGGGTGGGACCTTGGATGCCACGGTGGAGACAAGCTAGCACCTCTCCAAGATGATGGCCATGTGGCAACAAGCACCTCTCTTTGTTTGACAAGTGTTGATGATCGTCCATTCTCCATGTGACACCTTTCGGTCAACAAAGGAGGCTTGGAAAACCCTTGTGTGAAGTTCTCCATTTTGGTTGGAAGATGATGGCAAGTTGTTCCACTTGGTGAGACTTCATCATTTGTGCATGGAATTGATCAATTCGGCTACCTACAACCCGAATTGGTTTCACACCTTAATTGAGCTCAATTTGAGCTAATTTGGATAGTTAAGCTAAACTCTTGTTTATGTTTACTTAAGCATGTTTTATTAGCATTAATTAAGTGTGTTTAGTTGCTAATCCTAGTATATATGCTACGGATGAAGCATTTGCAAGTTAGACTTGAATTTTGTAAACTTTGAACTTTGTTCATGCTTTGTAACCTTGTCTAGGTTTGCATAAGCTTTCCTTTATCAATTTGAGTGGTGTAATCTGTATTTCTTGTTGATTTGGGATTAATCGAAGCTTGTTCATCCATTGAATTCTAGGGTTATTTCCACTATAAATAGCCACCCCCTGTAACACAAATCACATACCTACGCACACAATATCTAGATAATTTTCTCTTCTAGTTTTAGGGCTAGGGTGCCACCACCCCCTCTTTGCATAAAGAGGGGCGGCAACCCTAGGTTACTCAAGAGGAGGATTTCGCCTTCAAGTCCTGTAAGTTTTCTTTGGATGCTCACTCAATTTATGAGTGAGTAATCCTTTTCTTTTCTCCAATATAGAATTTAATTGATCTCTTGACTTATATCATGGTGAGATTTTGTGCTTTTATATGAAAATTATTAGGGTATTTCTTAATATCTCTGCATGAATTCTATTTTGCTTGTTTTGATAGATTGGAGCATGCACTTTCTTGATAAATTAAGTAGTATTAGCTAAATTAAATCTTGAAGGATCTTTGGATTTAATTGTTTGGTAGCAATTGGAAGCGAAGGATCTTCCTTCCAAGGGATTTAAGAATCTTTGACCAATTTTTAATTGCCCATTGTGCTTGTAAATTACTAGATCTTAATGCTTTTTTCTTGAGTAATTATCACACTGGATCAAGAGGTAATTATTTAAAGAATAAAAGGGATAATTCACACTGGATCAAGAGTTTTATCTAATTAAGGTAATTTAGGATTAAATTCAAAGTAAGCTATCCATTGTTTTCATAATTGTTAGATATTAATGATCCATGTTATTGTTGTCAAGAGGGATATTAATTCTATGTTGGAGGGTTCTTTTAATTATTTTCTCAATTCATCTTCTGCTTTCTAATTAATTGTTTTCTTTAATTTTCTTAATTGCTTTCTTACATAATCTAAATTGCTAGTTTGATTTGATTCAATTTTACTCTCAAAATCTTCTTTATTTTATTTGTTTGTTTTAAGAAAAAGAACAATAACCTATCTCTCTGTGGGATCGACACCTACTTGCCCTAGCTATCTTTAGTTAGTAATTGTTGGGATTTTATTTTTATGATTTGCTGACGACCGATCAGAGTTCTTCAATATGGTTGCTGCAGAAGATCATAAGTATATTGGTATGACTTTGAAGGAGTTGTCTTGGTCGAAGTATTTTGTCTCGCCTAATTGGATTATAAAGAAATGTAGTCACATCCAACATTATCATGCCCCTCAATTATCGAAGTTGGATGCTTCAAAGATTTCGTCGGTCACCATAACACCATCAAAGGTGTACTTGATGCAGCAAACAAGAATGCCTAATAGGACCATTCGACAGTATGGGGAGAAATTGGGTGAATTCTTGTATGTAAAGTTCATTGATGAGGATGATAACAAGTTGAAGAGTTTGATGCTTAGCTGCAAATCCTAATCCTTATGTGTCAACCAATTCACCGAGGTTTATGAGAAAGTGAAAGATATACAGTATGAAGGTGTATAAATCGATGGAAAAAGATATGAGTTCCTAGCTTATTCAGCGAGTCAATTGAGAAAGTCGTCTTTGTGGATGTTTGCTTCCAATGGAAGTTTTGTTTAAATTCGTGAGTGGATGGGAGTTTCTTTATGATGAAAAGTGTATCGAAAGTTGCTGCATGGATGGGCAAATGCTTTAGCTCATCATTGGCATGTATTCAACTTGATCCTGATGAGGTGGAGGATATTATTGATATAAAGCATAAAGGATTCGATTTTTCGGATGGGATTGGAAACCATGATAAATAGTTATGCAACCAAGCAACCGTGCATCCAACTGTGATAAATGTATCGGAATATGTCTACTTAAGCAACGAAGCATGATAAATAGTGCTATTAATTGTGATTATTGTTATGTTTTGAAGGGCTTTTTGACCTTCCAATGCTTTTTTATGTAATTTGTTAGTAAGCATTTATTAAGAGGAATTTATATTAACTGTTAACAAACGAACCGTTCCACAATCCTATTTTGTTGGGTCGTGGATAATGGTGGATTACGTGGGCCACTAAAAGTTTAGATTCAAGACAGAAAGCTTTAGCTATCTTGATTTTACAACGTATCTTTTACTCATCTACTTGTAACATTCAGTTGGTTTATTGGACTATAAAATCTAGTCAATAAAATCTACTCTATGTTCCTTGGATTTCACTACACAGTTATCCACCACTCCTCCTTGTATCTTCAAGCAGAGTAGATTGAGAGGAGAAAAAGATTCACATTTTTCTAAAGCATGAGTTTGACAATGTGGCAGTGGGCACTACATTTCACAGATTCTTATCTTATTGGGCAATCAACCTACATAATCTGCTTAGGATTGTCTTTGAAGGAGGAAAAGGATGATGATTCTAAAATGGTCAAAATGGAGATAAAGGAGGGAAATAAATACAGTTACCCTCATAGTTTAGTGTTGATGGTTTGGCCTATGATGCCTATGAAGAAATCAAACTCAAGCTTGATTACAGATATCTTGTTTAGTATCAATGAGCTTATGCACAATGGGTTCTATTAGGTCCAAATTTAGATTAGGAGTTCTTCAATATGGTTGCTGTCGAAACGTTCGGATCCGGGGAACCCTGTCGAAACGACGTTGGAAACGGAGTCGCCACTAATCTTTTTTAAGGTTTGATTAGCCACCTAATGGTCACTGAAGCTAATTAAAGTCCATAGCTCGACAATGGACCCACTAAACCTAAGGTCCGGTCTTTATAACCTAAATCTAGGTTCGGGAGTCGATTATGCCCAGGGAAGGATCAGCACCCTTGGAGCGCCCGTCAAGTGACGGTACCTCTCAATCTAGCTAGATCTAATGGATCGAAAAGAAAAGTTGGTTGCTTTTAATCCTAATCTTGATTATTATTAGAAAGGGTTATAAAAAGAAAATAAAACCATTTTTTTGAAACCAATGTCGAGAATTCGAAGAATGTAATCGAACAATGTCGATCAATTCTGTTACGATTCTCTTTCATTTGTTCTCTTGTTGAGTCTTCCGCATCGGGAAGAAATTTTGAAAATGCTGTGACAAAATCTTTTACCATCTTTGTTTTTGAAAAACTTGATCAATTTTATTAACTTCCAAAAATCTTTTTTTCGGTTGCTTAATTAAAAAACATCCTTTTTTGAAAATGCTTACCTTGAATACCTTTTATTGCTTCTTTTGATTTTTTGATTTTTTCACTTTTTTTGGATTTTGTCTATCTCTGAATTATGCATGTATGCAAATGATGAATGCAAGGTCCAATTATTAAAGTTAACTCGCGTAACCCAGGTTTTTGAAAGCACTTCCCAGGATATATGCTCGGAACCCCGACGCATCTCGAGAAGAGCCGTCTCATCCTTGGAGACATTCAGTGGCCCCGAAAATTCGATCACTCACTGAATGCCTTTTCTTCGGAAGGGTTACAGTCATTAATTGACTTAAGGTGGTATGATGTGCAAACAGATATAATCAATGACAAGTAAATATGTTATGCATGCAATTAAATTCTACTTTACTAAATTATTACAAACCAAGGCCCAATTGGACCAATTAACAAATTAACAATAACTAAAAGAAACATAAAATTATGGGTCGGACTGGGTCTACTGGGGACCTTTTCTGCACAATAAGAAAATCATTAGCGAAGTTCAGGAGGCATACCAACAAATCAAGATGCAAATTCGAAATCAAGGACCAAAAGTAAGAACAAATTGAATTTAAACAAATGGGAATATAGCTCATGGGATATACATACATCACAATTGAATCTAATTTAGGAAATCAAATCTTTAGACCAAAAATCTTAATTCCCAAATTAAAAGTCATTTAAAAAAAGATTCACCAATTTCTTTCAAGTTATTTTCAAATTTGGAAAATTGGGTTTTTAACTCCAACCTTTGTTTTTCCAAGAATTAAAAATGACCCAAAGTGTCTTAACATGTCATCCTCAAGTCATTTTTAATTTAATGAAAAATCATAACTTTAAATCAAAACCTCAAATTTTCAAATCCAAATTAACTTAATTCGAAATTATGAAATCAATTTAAATTACTTCCAACTTGAAAATCAAGATCTCAAAATCAATTTGCCATGAATAAACACAATTTCCACTAAAAATTCAATCTTTTAGCCTAAATCCCAATTTCCATATTCAATTAGTAAAATTCAAGAAGCAAAAAGCACAAATTAAATACCAATAATGTAAATCAAGCACTCAATTGCATAATTCTAGCATAATTTCTAAAATTAGGGGTCAAATTGAATAAAGCAGGGGCCAAATTGCATTTAATTAAGAAATAAACCATAAATCAGGGACTAAGCCGCACAAATCGCAATAAAATCCTAAATTAGGGATAAAATTGAATCAATTGATAAATAATACCCTAATTAGAGACTAATTTGAAAACAGAAACAAATTTTAGGTTTTATGTGAATCAAATAAGAACCTATAGGACTTAATTGCATGAAATTGAAATACTTAAAACAAACTTACCTGAAACAACGCCGTTTAGCCCAGCCTTCCCTTCTTACGCGTTTTCTTTTTTCTTCCTCTTCTTCTGTTATTTCTTCTCTTCTCTAACTGTCAAACCCTAATTTCTCCATGCCATTACCAGCGTCGCTCCTTGCCTCCACCGTTGCTACTTCAACCTTCGATGACCACCGCTTCCAGCAGCCATAGCCTCATTTCTCTTAACTTTTTCTTCCTTCAAACCAAAAAAAACTAAAGCCCATTCCTTCTGTATCTCCTTTCGTCGCTGCTGCTACCACAATAGATTCCTTCCGTCGCTTAAGCCTCCATAAGCCGCCATGCCGGAGCTCCTTTTTTTGCCGCAAAAATTGAGCCAAGTGCTTCGCCTCATTGCTTTCTTTTCAAATCCGGTACCGACTGCATCTGAGGTTGCTTCCAATCGCCTCAAACAAATGAGACCCGAGCCTACCTTCTTCCTTAAACCTGGCGAAATCAACCATCGGGTCAAGCCCAATCTCGAGTTTGCTTCTCCACTCTCTCCTCTATTTCCTATTTTGCCCACCGACTCTACTCTTAAATTCGAACCTTAATCACACCCCTAATCTTGTAACTCATGACCTTTTTTTTTTGTATTCTTCTTGAAGGGAAATCAACGAATCAATGGAAAAACCAAGAGGAAGGAACAACAAGGGTTGCTGGAATGGTGGATCTCTCTCAGATGGTAAGATTTTTTTATTGTTATTTTCTTTATTTTCTGTCTAGAGAGAGAGTGGAGAGTGTCGAATCATTTTTTTTTTTTGCAGAAAGGATTCCCTCTCTTCCTCAGCGAGAAAGAAATTCTTTGGTGTATCAATCTCAAGAGTGTGTGTGTTTCTCTATTTATGGGGGTTTTTTTTTTATCAAGAGAGTCCAAGACTGAATTTTTTTTGTGTATTTTTTGTTCTTGATTACTACTGAAATGGGGTGTGAATGGTGAGATTTTTATTTCCAGTGTGTGTGGAGAGAAGAGAAATGAAAGGGATCTCGAGGGTGAAGAATCTGTGTTTTTTTTATTGTGTGTATGTATCGAATTGTCAGAGAGAGAGAGAGGCCGATGAGAGTCTGTAGAGTGTCTGCCAAGTTGTGAAGATGAGTCTGGATGTGTATCTGGTGTGTGCGTGTGTTTTGGAGAAGGAAGTTGAGGGCTGTATGTGATCGTGTGAGCAGCGTATTGGAAGATGAATGTCAAGGAGAGGGTTGTTGTGTGTGAGAGGAATTTGAGATCCCTTTTTTTGAGGAGATGAACGTTGAAGATAAGAGGGGAGGAAGATGAGTCTCCATTTTTGCCTAGATTCTTCCTCCCTTCTTTTGCTCTAACTAATTTTTTTGTCACTTTCTACAGGTTGTTCATGAACTTCTGGAAACTGGATCAGGGATTTGATCAGGATGGATTGAGATAGAGTGAGCTGGCAAAAAGTTCAGATAATTTCTGCTGATGATGAATATGAACTGAAATTAATTTGCTTTAGTTGCCCCTAATTCAATTGCCTGACTAATTGTTGCCATTGGGTTGAGTTTGCTTTGAAATGTTGATGGCTAAATGGCCTTGTAATTTGGACTTACTGAGCATTCCTAATTTTCCCTTCCTTTTTGTCTACAATAGGTTATTTTGGTCTTGTGTACTTGGCGAGGTCTTGGTGAATATTTGTACCGGCCACTTGGACTTGCCCCCCAGAAGCTTGAATCGGTGCAGTCTGGAATTGAGGCACAAGGCACTGCCCGAATCTCGTCAATTTTCTCACTTGGGAAAAGATGCTGAATGTTAAAAGATCCCATTCGCCATTTCTCACAAAGTGACTGACATGTGCACTTTCATTTGTTGTATGAACTCTAGGAAGTCTGCTTTGTGCGCTTTCATATCAATAATAATAAAACAAGAAAAGGGCTTGATCTAATTTAATCTCCCAATTTAATCTGAATGCATACATATGACTAGTAAACTACATGACATGATAAAGAATGAGTATGCTCCAATGTGACCAATGCATACACATGAACAATATGACCAAAGTGACTAATGTAAAAAAAATGCATATGAATGATATAATTAAAAAGAACATGAGACTAAATTGGATATGAAAATGCCATCTGAAAACTAGCCCTATGCAACGAATATTAAACTACTAAATGAATCTGAACTATAAGAAATGTAGAAATGCCAAAGGTGCCTATCAAGATTTTTTTTGGTTTTTCTTCAAAATGCAATTTAGATGAACTATGAAAAATGCGGAAATGCCAAAGGTGCCTATCAAGATTTTTTTGGGTTTTTCAAAATGCAATTTAGATGACCAGATATGAATTAGCTAATCTAACTAAAAGTGAGCTTAAAATGACTAAAATGCCCCTGAACATGCAAAGGACTAAAATGCCCTTGAACATGCAAAAGTCCCAAAATGCCCCAAAATGACCCTGATGCCAATTAAGCAACAATTTGATATAATTAAAAGATATAGGACAAAAATGGGTGTCTACAGCTGCCCCTCTTTGTGTGCTTTCTAATTATTAGGGAGTGTGCAAAAGAGTAGTTTGTATGCTTTCTGAGAGTTAGAAAGTGCGCAAAGATGTGGACACCCATTTTTCAAGTAGGGAAAGTAAAACCAGGAATGGAAAACAAAACCCTAAAATAAAAACTCGAAGCAACCTCTAAAAATGAAATTTAAGGGAAAGAGATTCTCGAATAGGATCTCTGAGACTAACTGATGAAAGCAACAATCCTGAATATAATTCTGCAATTAACTGACAAGTAATGATCCTGAACCAAGATCGAAATAAAACTGACAAAGCAATAATGTTAAATCATGACAAAATATAACTGATAAAGCAATGATCAAGATTCGAATAAACTAAACTAATAATCCTAAATCAGGATTGAAATTAACTCATAATGCGATAATCCTACATCGGGATTAACTGATGAAGCAATGATCCTAAACCGGGATTAAAATAAAGCAACGATCGTCAACCATGATTAAAACAAAGCAACAATCCTAAGCCAGGATTAAAACAAAGCAACAATCCTAAACCAGGATTAAAATAAAGTAAAGATCCTCAACCAGGATTAAAATGGAGCAATGATCCTCAACCAGGATTAAAATAAAGCAATGATCCTAAACCAGGATTAAAATAAAACAATGATCCTCAAACAGGATTAAAATAAAGCAATGATAAAGCAATGATCCTCAACCAGGATTAAAACAAAGCAACAATCCTAAACCAGGATTAAAACAAAGCAACAATCCTAAACCAGGATTAAAATAAAGTAAAGATCCTCAACCAGGATTAAAATGGAGCAATGATCCTCAACCAAGATTAAAATAAAGCAATGATCCTAAACCAGGATTAAAACAAAGCAACAATCCTAAACCAGGATTAAAGCAAAGCAATGATCCTAAACCAGGATTAAAATAAAGCAATGATCTTCAAACAGGATTAAAATAAAGCAATGATTTTCAAACATGATTAAAATAAAGCAATGATCCTAAACCAGGATTAAAACAAAGCAACAATCATAAATCAGGATTAAAATAAAGTAAAGTTCCTCAACCAGGATTAAAATAAAGTAAAGTTCCTCAACCAGGATTAAAATGGAGCAATGATCCTCAACCAGGATTAAAATAAAGCAATGATCCTAAACCAGGATTAAAATAAAGCAACGATCCTCAACCAGGATTAAAATAAAGTAACGATCCTCAACTAGGATTAAAATGATGCAAATATCCTCAACCAGGATTAAAATAACGATCCTCAACCAGGATTAAAATAAAGTAAATATCCTCAACCAGGATTAAAATGACGATCCTCAACCAGGATTAAAATAAAGCAATTAAAGCAATAACCAAAAATCATGATCGGAGTTGCATCATAAAGCAATGATAAAATAAATCTTGAAGAAAATATGAACTGCTCGGAGAACTTACCAATGCAAACTCTGAATAGAGACCTTGACCAAGGATTTTAAGCTTATACATGAATTCTTGATGAAAAACCCGATAAAATGAAATGATACCTTTGGAAAATAACTCTGAATCTGATACTGTAAGTGTAAACTTCTTGATTGATGAGAAAAGAGGACCAATTTGCAGTCAATTGAAATAAACTGCAGAGAAGATCGCCCTGGATCAACTGAAGTAAATTGAGGAAAGATCATCCTGGATCAATTAAAGAAAAGATCACCCTCGATCAACTGAAATAAGTTAAAGAAAAGATCGCCCTTGATCAATTGAACTAAACTGAAGAAAAGATTGTCCTGGATCAATTGAAATAAATTAAAGAAAAGATCGCCCTGGATCAACTGAAATAAACTGAAGAAAAGATTGTCCTGGATCAATTGAAATAAATTAAATAAAAGATCGCCCTAAAAAGATGCTTTAGTGCTGATTAGAATGCACCATCATCTAATGTCAATGCATGGTAATGCAAGATGTATGCATGATATGAATTTTCTTTTATTCGGGGTTCATGGCTTCGCCTGGTTCCGAAGTGTGTCTCATCAACTCCTTCATCTTAGCACCCGCTATTATTGCTTGTTAAACTATTTGCTCCGTGTCGACTTTGTTCTGATTCCTTGTCTTCTTTTCTTGCCCCAATTTGTCCTTCTTTTCATGCCTTATCCCATTTTCTCTCTGAATAGCATCTGCTTTAATTCTCGGTTCACTTGCCCCAAGTGACCATTTTACTTCTCCAGATTCTTATCTTTGAATGCTTTGTGAACAGTTCTATGCATGTTTGCCATTTACAATCAATGAGGAAATGTAATGCAGGTATTCAAAAACAGTTATTATTGAAAAACATTTGTACCTCCTCTAGAATATACTTAAATAATAGATATAAGAAAGGTAGCGCCTCATGACAATGAGTACTCTGACGACGGTTTGTTGGCGTGCCAAAGAGTTCCCAAAACAATTTTGGTGTTGCTATTCCTGACTCAGTCTGGACCAGACACTCACCCTTTCGACATTAAGAGACATTCTTGAAGTATGTTTTCCACTGATTGTACTTTTTGAATCTGAACTAATTTCTTTGTAAGATTTCAATCTGGACTGATCCATTCTTCTCATTCTTTTCCTGCTCTTCTTTACTATCCTTGGCTCTCGAGATTCCCATCCTTGCCCTAGACTGCCTTTTCAGGTTTTCACCCTAGAGCTTTTTCTTTCATCATTTTTTCATTCTCCTTCTTTTCCTTTTTCTTTTTTATGCACTTGAAAGCCCTAAATTCACCAGAAAAGCTTTTTTGAAAATTTTGACCCAAAACATTTTGCAAAAGGACTATTATTTGGTTGAGGAAAAATCTCTTCTCGAATGTCCTCTCTTGATCAAAGATGGACTTTTATGAGGTACGTAACGTAGGCTGGGGTTCAGGGTTGCCAAAGAAAGGATAAATAGGCCCAAAATTTGTTTAAGGGTGTTTAAATCAAAGATCATTTTTCTCAACTATCTCCACATTCCACTTTTCAACTTCATCATCTTTTATTTCATTTCTAGTATTTTCTTTCCGTTTTCTTCAATCTCCCACTTTCCTTTTTCTTTCTTTCCAATTACTTTTGATTTGAACTTTCGAGTGGAATGGATTCACTGACATTTCATGATCTCAATTCCACACCTCATTCATGAGAACTAATCCTTCCTCAATTTTGCCCCCCAGTGTGGAGAGTGATCCTTGATTAGGGTTCATTTGAAAAAACTTATTAGGCTCAAAGGGGACAACAAAGGATATTTTCTACAAGTGAAAGGAATAAGAAAGAAAGCCATTTATCACTTCAAGACATCTTCATTAAAGAGCATTCTCGTGAAAACAAATTTAGAAAACCATTTTTGAAAAATCATTTTTTTTAAAAAATCCTTTTTTGAAAGCAAGTGACTCTTTTGAAAAACTTTTTGTTGGGCTTCTCTGGAGACTTTAAGTGTTATTTTTTCCTTTTTTTTCTGACCTCTTTCTTTTTTAGGCCAAATTTTCTTTTTCTTTCTCTTCTTCTTCTTTCGAATGGGAACTTATCGCGAGAGAACTTTGCCCCTTAGCAGGAGAGTCATACGTGAAAAATCCAGATCATTTACAACATTTGACGCTTCCTTAGTGTTCAAGCTCATCAGCTCTGTAAATTCCATGTGGAGCAAATATGTTGTTGTCTCAAAAGGTCTGAGGGTAGTGTCCATTCCTTAGTGTCTTCATAGTCAGGTTCATTAGCATTTTCGTCACTGAACCTTGGCTCGTCTGGAGCGTCTTTGCATTCATTGCCAATCGGCCTGAACAGTAGAATATATATATATATATATACATATAATGGAAAACAATAGAAATAACAAATGATAATAGAATAAATGAATGAAGAGGATATGAAACCTTATGTAAACTTTTGAAATGCACTTTATTTTATTACTCATGATAAAGGAAAAACATGTAGAATAATATGCATAAAAAAGAAAGCCCAACATAAAACTGTTCACTAACACTCTTAGGCATAAGTGCCGGGATTGAAGTTATTATATCTCCATACTACTAGAGCAAAACAACATTCATATCTGACATATCTCTTGAAATCAACCGACTAAATCCAAAGCATTCATCTTCTTTCAGCAAGGTCTCAACCACAGCACTGGGGCCTAAACCCTTGTGATCCCTCATGCATCTTTCTCGCAAGACTTCTCCATACAAAACTCAATTTGATGCCCATCCATCAGCCCTTGCACTTTTTCTCTAAACTCTGGGCACTCACAGACTTCGTGCACTATGCCATGATACGGGCATACCTCTTCCAACTCCCCGTCCCCGAACTCTCCCATTTCAACCATTCCCGCTTTCACCAAAGTTTTAAAAACTGTACCTAGAGGAGTATTTATCTCATAAATCTTTCGCTTGCCAATCCCTCCGGTTTCAACCATGTTTGCTTGGGTTTCTCCATGAGCTGGCGAAGGATTGACTTGTGCCACATTGCCAAAACTTAGCTTTCCAGACCTCACTAATTCTTGTACGGCATACTTCAATCGCCGACAATTTTCCGTTGTATGCCCCTCGGAACCGGAGTGATAATCACAATGAGCTGAAACATCATACCATGCGGGCAGTGGAGGCCTCATGGGATTAACACATGGCAACCTTTGTAGTAAGTCCTGCTGGAGTAATTGAGGCAGAAGTTCAGTGTAAGCGCATGGAATTGGATCAATGGGGACATTGCTCTTCAAGGGATTTGTATTTCCTGGAGGGTAAGCTGGAGCTTTTTGCTGTGATGGTCGTGAAGAATCTAGGATAGGATTATATGGCCTTGGACGGAAGGGTGCCCCCCTAACTGCATTGATGCTTTCTGAGTACTGATAACTGTAAGGATATGTCTGAAGTGGCGCATGGTACCCAAAAAGCATGGTGAGAAGGTTGGACTGGCTTGGGCGGGCGATAGTAGTTGACTGGGCTTTGACTATACCGAGGATAATTGTACACCAGAGGTGGATAATAAGGTGTATAAGGCTCCTGGCTGACATTACTGACTTCATCTTTCTTTCCCTCAACTGATCCTTTGGTAGCTTCATATGGAACTGTGAACTTCCCCGCCTTGATGCTATTATCGAGCTTTTGTCCTATCACCACAATCTTTGCAAATGGTTCGCCCGACATGCTGAATAACTTGTCATAGAAGATTGACTTTTGAGTATCAATGAAAAGCCCTGAGATTTCTGGCTCCTCTATCGACGACCTAACCTGAGCGGCCATATCCCCCCAACGTTGCGCAAATTCTGTGTAGCTTTCAGTAGGCTTCCTTTCTATGGCTTTCAGAGATTCCCTATTTAGGGCCAAGTCCACTAGGTACCTGTATTGGTCAATAAATGCCTTTGGGAGATCATCCCAGGAACGAATTCGATGCTTATCAAGCTAGTTGTACCATGTGGAGGTCGTGCCTGCTAAGCTATCCTGAAAGCAGTGGATCATAAGCTTTTCATTTGCTGCATAGGGACCCATCCTCCTCGCATAACATTTCAGGTGATTGTTTGGGTAATCCTTCATCCCGTCAAATTTCTCGAAATCCGGGATTTTGAATTTTGGTGGTATGACCAAATCATCTACCAAAGGCAGCTCTACAATATTGATGAGTCCGTGGTAACTACCTGAGCCTTCTAACCCGCGAAGCCTTTCATCAATCAGGCTTATCATGCGCTTGTTTTCATCTTTCGAATCATCTTCCTTCTTTCTAATGGCCCCTAGTAGCTTATCTTGACCCGCAGCTAGTGTTCTTGAGTGATAGTGCACCGGATTCTCATATGGGTCATGCAAACCCTCCCCTCGAGCTGTGGCATAACAGGATGTCGTGGGATAATAGACCTGTCCTAATGGCGTGTCATTGGTTGCATCAACATGCATTTTGCCATTGTTTTTAAGGTTCTCGACCTTTCCATCAGAACAGGTCACTTTTCCATTAGCCATTCCTTCATTTGCCGGGGTTTCCTGAGCTTCTGTCAATCTGGCTACTGCTTCCAATGCTTGTCTTAACTATTCCTTCATTTCATCCCTGTCCCGCTTCAATTCCTCAAGTTCTTCCCTGTGCTGATCTGCCATTTCTTTAGCTTTTGACCGCGTGAAGTACTGATGTTGAGCTATCTTGGAACCTTTAGAACGGAACCATGAATTAGAAATCCCCTCATATTAATGTACCCCAACCTCCAATTATTGCAAGTGATGTAATGATGCATGATAAATTGTACCAAATTAAACATGATTGCAATGCAATTCTGCCATAAGAAATGAAACGCACAAAACAACCCAGAATCTTCCATCGAAGTTTTATGAATTTCACATCTCACATCCGAGCTTTAATTGCCCCAAACTAGTGCCCAATTAAAGCCCTTCATTTGTTGGCGCGTACAGATACTTATCATGATTTACATGACCGATGCTTTGCATGAATGAAAGATACTTGATTAAGCTTTCCGAGACAAAGTTTAGTACACTATCAAAATATTCAATTTAAAATTCCATTTTAAGTACAATGTAAATTAACAACTTAGACTAAACTTCATGACTACCGAGTCTTTTTTTGCTGAATGAATTTCTTTTGTTATGAGCAAGGCGTCAGGGTCTCTTGTTCTTAATCAAGCATATTTTAATCCGATTGTAATCTGGCAAATCCTACTCATGCACGTGAATGCAGAATGCTGAAAAAGGAACAAGAAAATAAAAAAACAAGGAAATGAGTTAGTAACCACAAGGAAATTAAATAACTGGAAATGCCCAATTAAATCCCTTATTAACAAAACCTTTTATTTTTTCCGAAAATCTAAAAGGACGAAAATGCCCTTGGGGTGGGAAGTCTGCCTACTGCGGATAAAGTCATTATCCACTCTACAGTCTTATTTGAAAATGGTAAAAGAGATAAAAGGAAAGAAGTGTCCCTCCTTTGTGTCCTATTACACTCATCCTCACGGGTTTGGTTTTATACAGGCTGGTTTTCTCACTTTCTATATGCTGGGTTTTGGTCAGACTCTAAAGGTTCCCAAATTGTCCTTACTGTCACCCACGCTAGGCTAGTAAGGCCCCTGATTCTCACCCATTATAGGCTCGTTGAAAAGGGTTCAATCTGGGTGGAGGCATTTCACATAACTCGTACGGGGATCTTAATTGACCCCACGAAGGTTAGCTAATCTGCCCTCGAACTAAGGGTATAAAATTCACGCTCCAGGCTCGAGTTGATGCATGCAATGCAAAAAGTGATGTGCTACAGAAGGGACATACCAACCTTTTACTACTACCGATAAGCTAAACCAAAACCCCCCAACCTAACCCAAACTAGCAGCTGACCACCAATCAATCACAACACGAAAAAAACACAGTTAAGCAATAAAAGCAAGTATAAACAACGAACACTGAAAAAAGCAACACAATCAAAGAAAAGAACAAAATACAACCAATTATTATTAAGACCCAAGATCTTGTTAAACTAAGTGAGGCCTGACTGTCTAAATCCCCAGTGGAGTCGCCAAGTTGTCGAAACGTTCGGGTGTGTATGTGTGAATGAATGGAAAAGGAAAAAAACAAGAGGTGGAGTTGCTGGAAAAAGACTAGCGTTTTTTCATTCTGTGTGTCGAAGGTTTCTGTTTTAGAGTAAGTGAGAGGAAGTTTTTTCTTGGTGTGGATCTGTGGAGAGATCAAGAATGAGAGAGGTTGGAGAGTATTTCAGTGGGTGTGTGTGAGAGAGAGCAGATGGGGAGCTGCTTGTGGATGAGAATCAGCCCCTGTGGTCGTTATCTGTATCCAGAGAAAAGAGAGCCTCGATTTCCAAGGTGTGGTAGGTGTGAGGTGAGAATTTTTTTTGAGATTGTTGAAGGGGAGGGTTGTGTGTAGTCTCTCTGGAGAGGGAGGATTCGAGAATGAGGGTAGATTATGGAGAGGGGTGGAGAGATGAGAGGGAAGTTGTGTAGTCTAGAGAGGATCGGGCCATCAGTGTGTGAGCGGAGGTCCCCTGGATAAGATCAGAGGGAGAAATGAGGTGTGTTCTGTAGTGTGTGAAAGTTGGAGAAAAAATGATGGTAGGAAGATGAGAGAGTGGAGAGATTGTGTGAGAGCCTGTGAGATCTGGTGGCGATTGGGCTTATGTTGTGTGACTGTGAAAGAGAAAAAAATCCCCGTGCCAGGTTGGGTGATTCAGTTTTTCTGCATGTGGGAGAATTTTCTCTGTGAGAGTGCTTCCAAATTTTTTGGTTCAATCCATCCCCTCCCTTCTCTTTCTAACAAATTCCTTTGTCCTTTTGTGCCGGGGGGAATTTTGTTGTGAATTGAGATAAGTTAGATGGGCACGTGTGGAGGGTGAGGTGGCTTGTGGGAGTTGGCAGAGGGATTCTTCAAGTATTTTATGCTCTTTTAATCCTTGTTTTGCAGTATAACATCTTTTGCCTTATTGAATGGACTGATGATGATGATTATGCTAAAAATGCTTCCAAGATGACCTGAGCCTAATGCTAATGTGAAATACTTGTGTTGTGTGTGTAAGTGAGCTATTAATTTTTGTAGAGGAAACTGAATCTGATGAATGCTATAAATGCTTGCACCTTAGTAACATGGACCAACCATTAATTCAAATCTATGGGTGCCCTAGGACTTCCTTAAAGGCAATGATGAAAGGTGTGTGATTAGGTGCTGAAAGGCATGAAATCCTCTGTGTCTAAATGCAGTACCACTGTCTAAAATATGAAGCATGAGCATGAAATATACTAGCTAGGTATGCTGCAATGGAAAATGTACACTGCTTGCTTGCGAATTCCCTTGCCGTTGTGAGTTGAATTGAACTTAGATCACTTGTGCCTAATGTGCTTGAATTGAAAGTGCAATTGGCTTCGTCAATTGCCTGACTATGGCATTGCTTGATGACTGCTGTTTAGCCCTTGTAACAGTTTATTTTAATGCTCAGGATCAAACCAATGTCTGCCTTGACAAGGGCCGCTTTGAGGCTGAATGATGGCTGTCTTGATGAGGAAAGGAAAGGACAAAAATGTTGTCAGGGATGCTGTTAAATTTTGCAGGCAAAATGTCACTCATTTTCTTCCCAATAAAATATGAATGTTGATGACATTTTTGGTATTTTGTATTGGTGTAATGAAATTTGAGACCTGAGTACTTTCCTTTTATTAAGTAGAAATTGGATTCGGGCTTAAAAGAGAAAGAAGGCCCAAAATAATGAAAGCCCAAAGCAAAGGTCTATAAGCAAGTGAGTCTTAAATTCCATATGAGGTCTTATTGAAGCAAAAAGTTTTTGCCTACGAAGCAAGGCCCGAAAAGAAATAACCAATTGTAACCAGGAGAGAAAGACGCCCAAACATGAAAGCTCAAAGCAAAGATCCAAAAAACCAAGATCCCAAAATGACCCAAAAGCTAATGATTAATAATAAAAAAATGACCTAAATCATGCAAACTGGCTTAAACTATGCGAAAAATGTTATGCAAAAACCTACTATTAAACTAAACATGCTATGCACGAGGTAATTTTAATGAGATAATGCGAGACAATGTTGATAACAAAAAAATGGAAAATATTTTTGGGGTTTCTCTTTTGGACTTTAAATGCAATCTAGTATAAACTAAATGCTAGCAAAAAGCTAATCCACCAAGATTATGAATTAACATTTGACCAAGAAGGGTTTTAATGCAAATTAATGGGATGTCTGAGTAATTGCTAAATTGAGAATTGATAAACCAATGAAATAGATAGAACTTAAACTTCATGATTAAAATGCAACAACACTAAATCACTAAATGAAGTTAAACCATGAAATATGCAAAAATGCCAAAGGTGCACATTAAGTTTTTTTTTTCGGGTTTTTCTAATGCAATTTAGATGACTAAAGATGAATTACCTAATCTAAATTAACAATGAACTTAAAATGACCAAAACGCCCTTGAATGTGCGAATGACCAAAATGCCCCTGGGTGACCCCAATAAGAAACAAATTGATTTAAATTGAAGGATATAGGACAAAAATGTTATACTCCATTTCCAGTTGATGCATCTTTGTACATAGTTTGTTTACCTAGGTCATGTGTAAATACCACTTATTCAGTGTTTGTTATGCATCGTCACAGTTGTTTCGTCAGAAGTCTAGAAATATTGAGGAAGTATGGGCAGTCCACTGGAAGTTCGGGTGCAGCAGTTGGAGTTTGATCAGAGGGTGATAGAAAGAGACATAATCAAGCTGAAATGTAAGCAAGAAGAATTTGCTGAGGAGGTTGGCAAGCTAAGGGGGCACGTTTTAAAGTTGCTGATAAAGGGTGGAGATTTGGAAGGGGCTCAGGAACCTCTTTCTTTGGAGAAACCGGCGAAGCAAGCTCACTCTAGCTATGGGAACATGCCAACGAAACAGCTACTAGCTCGGACAAGGCAGAGAGATTGGGCAAGATCGCAAAAGGGATGGATGAGTTGACCAAACAAGTGGAAGAGCTCAAGTTTTACATGCCAAACATGGAATCTTTCGGTGTAAGGCAACCACCGAACAACTTTGTCCAACCGAGTGACCCACCTTTCTACCCTCCAGCTTGTCACTTACCAAACCCCGGTCAAGGTAGGAACCCATCTGACTTTTATCAGCCTCGACCTTAGCATCAGCCAAATGTCCGACCAAACACTCCATTTCGATCACCCATCCATACGCCAAAATCCCAGCCAAGATCCCAACCTCCAAGTCCAAAAAGGGAACCTGTTGAGTTTATGGATTGGATACCGATCCCCTGCACTTATACTGAGCTATTCCCTCAACTTTTGCAACAAAGGTCTGATTGCACTCCTACCTTACGCCAACCCCATGAGGCACCCACAACCAGCATGGTATAATGCTAACGCTTACTGTGCTTATCACTCGGGAACTGAAGGTCACTCTACTGAAAATTGCCCAAGGTTGAAGGAAGAGGTGCAAAGGTTGATTAAAGAAGGGAAATTAGCTTTAAAGGCAGATGAAAATCGCAATTTCAGTCAAACTACATCATCCAGGTTTGGGGAAACGTCAGGAAGCATTCAGTGATCTCGTCATGAGAGGCTCGAATTGCACATGCTCATATTGAAGATATTAAGAAGGGTCGTTTATGTTTTAGCCATTTTTTGTAACCACTCTTGTATAAAGTCAAGAAGTAGAGTATAATGGTACAATGTAATGGCGGTTGCTATCAATGAAAAGAGGAAGTTCTATGAGTTCAGTTTGATCCTTCATTTGTTTGTACAAACTCATCCTTTCAAGGCATCACACATCCATTTTTTGCCTCATGCATTCATTCATCATACCATGGCATTCGTTCATGCATTCCATGAAGCCTTAGCATCGTTTCACAGAGAGATTCCTAATGGTGCTTGAAATTTGTTCCAGTTCTTGGAAGATCTATCGGAAAAGGGGCAATGGAAGGAGAACAGTTAACTGAGTACCAACAGATGAAGAAGGAGAATGAGGATTTGCGAAAGCAGATGAGCATGATGAAGCATCAACTAGCGGAGCTGAAGGGAAAAACAACGCAAGAAGATCATCTAGTGTCAGAAGGGCAAGACATGACAGTAGACAGTATTGGTATGGGGCAATCTGGAAGTGCTGAACCCAACCAAATCAATCCCAACCAGTCAAATTCTTCGTTTGTTGTTCAAACCCCATTCGTGCCTAAACCGCCAACTGATACCTCATTCCTCAATCAAGCCAATTTCAGGTCAAGAAGGGTTAGAAGCAGGAAAAGGCCGGAACCAAAGAAGGATCAAACCGGCATGAGTGGCGTAGAAGCATCATCAATCAGCTCTAGAGGACGACATTTGGATCACCCAGGGCCATATAACCCATACCCTCCTTATTACCCTTATCCACCACTTCCACCAACAAACTCATATGTAAATCAAGGTCCCTATCCATACCAGTCGGTTCCTCAACCAAGCTTTCAATCTCATGAGTATCCTCGAGAATCAAAGACAATAATGGGTGTCTACAGTTGCTGTAAAAGATCATAAGTATATTGGTATGGCATTGAAGGAGTTGTCTTGGTCGAAGTATTTTGTCTCACCTAATTGGATTACACAAAAATGTAGTCACATCCAACATTATCATGCCCCTCAATTATCGAAGTTGGATGCTTCAAAGATTTCGTCGATCACCATAACACCATCAAAGGTGTACTTGATGCAGCAAACAAGAATTCCTAATAGGACCATTCGACAATATGGGGAGAAATTGAGTGAATTCTTGTATGTAAAGTTCACTGATGAGGATGATAACAAGTTGAAGAATTTGATGCTTAGCTGCAAATCCTAATATTTTTGTGTCAACCATTTCACCGAGGTTTATGAGAAAAAGATATACAGTATGAAGGTGTATAAATCGATGGAAAAAGATATGAGTTCCTAGCTTATTCAGCGAGTCAATTGAGAAAGTCGTCTTTGTGGATGTTTGCTTCCAATGAGAGTTTTGATTAAATTCGTGTGTGGATGGGAGTTTCTTTGATGATGAAAAGTGCATCAAAAGTTGCTGCACGGATGGGCAAGTGCTTTAGCTCATCATTGGTAAGTATTCAACTTGATCCTGATGAGGTGGAGGATATTATGGATATAAAGCATAAAGGATTCGATTTTTCGAATGAGATTGGAAACCATAATAAATAGTTATGCAACCAAGTAACCAAGCATCCAACCATGATAAATGTATCAGATATATGTCTAGTTAAGCAACCAAGCATGATAAATAGTGCTATTAATTGTGATTATTGTTATGTTTTGAAGGGCTTTTTGACCTTCCAATGCTTTTTTATGTAATTTGTTAGTAAGCATTTATTATATTAACTGTTAACAAACGGACCGTTCCATAATCCTGTTTTGTTCAGTTGTGGATAATGGTGGATTACGTGGGCCACTAAAAGTTTAGATTCAAGACAGAAAGCTTTAGCTATCTTGATTCTACAACATATCTCTTACTCATCTACCTGTAACTTTATGTTGGTTTATTGAACTATAAATTCTAGTCAATAAAATCTACTCTATGTTCCTTGGATTTCACTACACAGTTATCCACCGCTCCTCCTTGTATCTTCAAGAAGAGTAGATTGAGAGGAGAAAAAGATTCACATTTTTCTAAAGCATGGGTTCGACCACGTGGCAGTGGGCACTACATTTCACAGATTCTTATCTTATTGGGCAATCAACCTACATAATCTGCTTAGGATTGTCTTTGAAGGAGGAAAAGGATGATGATTCTAAAATGGTCAAAATGGAGATAAAGTAGGGAAATAAATTCAGTTACCCACATAGTTTAGTGTTGATGGTTTGGCCTATGATGCCTATGAAGAAAACAAACTCAAGCTTGATTATAGATATCTTGTTTGGTATCAATGAGCTTGTGCACAAGGGGTTCTATTAGGTCCAAATTTAAATTAGGAGTTCTTCAATATGGTTGCTGCAGAAAATCATAAGTATATTGGTATGACATTGAAGGAGTTGTCTTGGTCGAAGTATTTTGTCTCGACTAATTGGATTACTGAGAAATGTAGTTTCATCCAACATTATCATGCCCCTCAATTATCGAAGTTGGATGCTTCAAAGATTTCATCGGTCACCATAACACCATCAAAGGTGTACTTGATGCAGCAAACAAGAATGCCTAATAGGTTCATTCGACAGTATGGGGAGAAATTGGGTAAATTCTTGTATGTAAACTTCACTGATGAGGATGATAACAATTTGAAGAGTTCAATGCTTAGCTGCAAATCCTAATCCTTATGTGTCAACCAATTCACCGAGGTTTATGAGAAAGGGAAAGATATACAGTATGAAGGTGGAAAAAGATATGAGTTCCTAGCTTATTCAGCGAGTAAATTGAGATATTCGTCTTTGTGGATGTTTGCTTCCAATGGGAGTTTTGAGTAAATTCATGTGTGGATGGAAGATTTTTTGATGATGAAAATTGCATCAAAAGTTGCCGCACGGATGGGCAAGTGCTTTAGCTCATCATTGGTAAGTATTCAACTTGATCCTGATGTGGTGGAGGGTATTATGGATATAAAGCATAAAGGATTCTATTATTCGGATGGGATTGGAAACCATGATAAATAGTTATGCAACCAAGTAACTAAGCATCCAACCATGATAAATGTATCGGAATATGTCTACATAAGCAACCAAGCATGACAAATACTGCTATTAATTGTGATTATTGTTAGTTTTGAAGGGCTTTTTGACCTTCAAATGCTTTTTTATGTAATTTGTTAGAAAGCATTCATTAACAGGAATTTATATTAACTGTTAACAAACCAATCGTTCCACAATCCTGTTTTGTTGGGCCGTGGAGAATGGTGGATTACGTAGGTCACTAAAATTTTAGATTCAAGACTGAAAGCTTTAGCTATCTTGATTTTACGACGTATCTCTTACTCATCTACCTGTAACTTTCTGTTGGTTTTTCGATCAGAACAAAATCATTCACCTTTTTATTAGCTTTTTCATATGCTTTTTGAGTGTTTTATGCTTGATTATGCCTTATATTGGATATAATTGTGTTCATTGGTGTTGACAAGAAGAAAAGTGCACAATCATCAATTTTGTACCTTGATAGAGCCTTTTTGGATGATTTATGACACAAATATTTTCCAAGGAAGATTTGGATGAAGAATGGAGTCATCATGTTCATGATTGAAGAGCTTGAAGAGTCAATTTTATGCTTATCAAAGTCATAAAGTTGATTGCTTGGTGATTTCAAGGCAAAGGAGCAAAGACAAGTTCAATGCAAGAAGACATGTCAAGGTGATGAGCTAAGACACAGCCCATCTGGGTGATCAGGCGAAACACATGGGTCTTCAGACAAACCATGTGGGCACCCAGCTGGAGTCGTGACACTGCCCACTTGGGTTTTCAAGCAAACCACATGGGTGCTCAAGGCAACCATGTGGGCGCCCAGGTGGAGTCGGGGTCCTTGTCCCGCGCGCGCCCAGCAGCCAACGTCGACACTCCCATGTCACTTCCTCTTGAAGCTACTTCAATACTTTCCAGATTTGGCTACAGTTCAGGAAAACAGCCATAACTTTTGATCCAGAGCTCCAAATGAGGCGTATGAAGATGCGTTGGAAAGCTAACTACAAGAGCTAAAACTTTTATGTTTTGGTCGAAGCACAGATTTGACGTTTTCATGGACGGAAATGCCCCTGAAGTCTGCGGACAGAATCTGTTTTGGGCCTGACTTGCATTTTTGATCAATTGAACCCATATAATTTATTTGGGTCAGCTTGAAGATATGAAGAACAGCCCAGAACGTCCCTAGGGTTAGTTTAAGTCAGCTATAACTCTAAATTAAACCCTAGGCAGCCCCCTATATAAACCCTCTTATCCTAGAAACCCTAGACACATAGAATAGATTTTCTCTCAACTTATACAATCTGCGGTTTTGAAGAGGAGGCCGCTG
>AWUE01013286.1:0-33647 GCA_001974825.2 Corchorus olitorius
AATGCAATTTTTTTTTTCTTACCCTCTCCCCCACACTTAGAACAACATTGTCCTCAATGTTGAGAGAAAATAAAAATTTAAGAAAATTATAAATGCAACAAACACCCTCCCCCACACTTAAACATGAAACTATATCATAAAAAGATAACATAAAGTTCAAAAGAGAGTAAAGGAATCTCCCCTATGTCCATGCTAAGGTGATGTGAAGGTGTTGACTCCACTCATGCAATTATACCTACAAAACAAAAGAAAGTAAAATTGTTAGTAGAATTAAATTAAAAGAAAAAATAAAATAAAAATAAGTTAGATGTTGGGTTGCCTCCCAACAAGCGCTTTTGTTTAACGTCGATGGCTCGACGGGGCTATGTTGCTACTCTCCAGGATCCCAAAATCGAGAGTTTGCACTTCTCGAATAACAATTATCATCATAGAGCAACTCATTCATGTTTTCGACATAGCCATAGGGTGAATAGTGGTTGGGAGGCCACCATCCAATTTCATCTTTATAAGTTTGAGCTTTGTCATAAACATTTTCTCCTAGAAAAAATTTCTTCTCACCTACAAATTCAGACAAGCACGAAGGATTTAGTTGATTAGTTCCAATAAAATCATTATCAAAGTAAGAAGAGAAAGAATTGGGTTCAAGATCAAGAGGCTTATTGATAGGAGGAGCTGGCATTAGGCAATTTTGTCCAAAATCTTCTTGTTGTACTTGGTCATTAAACTCAAAGAATGGACAATTATCAAGTGGTGAAACACTTTTCTTATCGCCTTCTCCAATAGGTTCATCTTGGCCTGCACTTGTTAGTACCTTAACACAAGAATCCAAATTAGAAATTTTCTCAAGATCATTAGCAACTAAGTTGTCACTAGAATCAATGCAAGAACAAGAACAAGTTCCATAGATTGGATATTCTGAATCATCAAAAATACTAAAAGTAATTTTTCTCATTCAACACTTTGAATGTTATGGTACCTTTTTCAAGTTTAATATGAGTTCTAGCAGTGCGCAAGAAAGGTCTACTCAAAATCACAGGAAGTTTTATGCATTCCTCCATATCAAGCACAATAAAATCCACAGGGATATAGAATTTACCCACTTTAAGCAGAACATTCTCAATAATGCCTTCAGGAGACCTGACGCTTCTATCTGCCAATTGCAAGGATATGTTAGTGTCCTTCATCTCTAATCCAAGCTTCCTAACAAGAGACAATGGCATAAGTGAGATACTTGCACCTAAATCACATAAAGCTTTATTAATTTCATAAGAACCAATAGTGCAAGGTATAGAAAAACTCCCTGGGTCTTTAAGCTTTGGTGGAAGCTTATTTTGAATCAAGGCACTGCACTCCTCAGAAAGTGCAATTGTTTCAAATTCTTCAAGCTTCCTCTTTTTGGACAAAATCTGCTTAAGGAATTTAACATAAGAAGGAACTTGTGCCAAAACCTCAATAAGTGGAATGTTCATACGAATTTCTTTGAAGATATTCAAGAACTTGTCAAACTCTTTTTCCAACTTATTATGCTTCAATCTCTGTGGATGAGGAGGAGGAGGTGTGACTTCAGGTGGGATTGACTTTTCCTCATTTTTCTTCTCAACTTTCCAAACCTTACCCTCATCTTCCTCAATTCTCACAAACTTACCATTCTTTTTCTCAACATTCACAACCTTACCAAACTTCTCAAGCATGTATTTTTCAAATTGCTCATTGGAAAGCCTTTGTGGGTAAGGAATTGTTGGAACATAAGGCTTAACAGGGGAAGGTGGGGGCAACACATCTTCTTCATTAACAGGCTCGACCACCTTACCATTGTAGAGTGAAATAACCATGACTGTTTCCTTAGGATTCACCTCAGTATTACTAGGGAATTGTCCATTACCTCTTTCATTCAATTGCTTAGCCAACTGACCTACTTGTACCTCAAGATTTCGAATGGCAGACTGAGTAGATTGCAAAGCAGTATGATTAGTTTGTTCAGTAGCTTCACTCTTCTGCATGAACTGCATGAGCATCTTTTCTAGTCTCTCAAGTCTTTGGTCTGAAGGAGATGTTTGAGGTTGTGATGGTTGATGCTGCACATGCTGTTGGAATCCAGGTTGTCCCATAGATGTACTAGAAGAAGCTCCTTGACCCCCCCCAAGAAGAATTAGGGTGATTTCTCATCCCTGGATTGTAAGTGTTGGAGTAAGGATTGTTTTGCTGCCTTCCAGTATTAGCTACGAATTGAGCCTGTTCTAACTGTGGACACTCAGAACTATCACAACTCACATGAGTATTAGAGAGGTTAGAGATAGCATTAATATTAGTTTTGTTCAACGAGGTAACAATAGAATCAAGTTTAGCATTAAGCATAGTAACACTATCCACTAAATGCAAACCTCTCTTGGACCCATCCCTTTCCCCATAAAATTCTTCATTGTTGGATGCCACAGTTTCCATCAATTCCAATGCTTCAGTCACAGGTTTTCTCAATATTGCACCACCTGCAGCAGAGTTCAAATTGGATTTACATTGAGATAAAAGACTGTTATAAAAAGTTTGTACCAATAACCAATCTAGAACTCCATGGTGTGGACATTTTCGTTGCAGATCCTTGAATCTTTCCCAAGCATCATGAAGCGTTTCGTTGTCACGTTGCTTGAAGCTAGTGATGTCAGTTCTCAACTTATTGCTTCTCTCAAGTGGAAAATACTTTGTCAGGAAAGCTGTGGTAAGCTCATCCCAAGTTTTGAAGTGGCTTGGAGGAAAGGAATTCAACCAAGCTTTCGCTTTGTCCCTGAGAGAAAAAGGAAACAAACGTAAACGAATTGCTTCATCAGTAACATTATGAATCTTTACCGTATCACAAATTTCATGGAAATTTGTTATATGCAGCAAAGGATCTTCAGTAATTCTGCCATGAAAAGGATTTTGTTGGACCATTGTGATGAGGCCAGGTTTCATCTCAAAGTTTTGAGCCTGAATGGTGGGCCTGGCTATGCTAGTCTGAGCATTGGTAATACTTGGGGTAGCATAAGCTCCCACAGGTTTGGTGTCAACAACTTGATCATCAGCCATGATTTCTTTTTGCCTTTGCTTTTCAAGTTTTGTTTGTGCTCGGTTGAATTTGCAGAGTTTCTCAATTTCATGGATGTATGGAATAAGAGCAGTTGATTCAGTGGTTGCCCTTGTCATACACTACCTAAAATCAAAGAAAAGAGAAGATCAAACGAAATAAAAATAAAAGATAGAACAAATTAAAAATAGAAATTTAAGTGTTCCCCGGCAACGGCGCCAAAAACTTGATGTACTAAATCTGCAAGTGCACAGAGTCAGTTGAAGTAAATCCTAGAGTATTCCAGGAGTCGAACCCACAGAGAACAATTAATTTCTATTATAATTAATTCTATCAAGAAAAGGAAAATTGAGAGTGATCAAAGCAATTTAAATTACGAACAACTAAATTAAAGAAGCAGAGAATTAAATAAGATGTGAAAACAATAATTAAAAGGCTTAGGGCTTCAGGTTTCACCTAATTGGGAAATCAATAATTAACCTATGAATTAAATTGATGCAAAGCTAGAATAGAATTACACTTAATTACCTATGTGCTCTGTCAAGTCAACACAGAAATACCTAACTAATTAGATTCACTATCCGTCGATGTCAACCTAATTAACTAGATTCATTAAGAATAAGTAATTATTCACCTATCAAATTAGCCTAAGATTCATGTCTGATCCAGTCTAACCTGTTTGTTTTCCTAGTGCGCAGATTATGCTTCACCCGTCAGTACATGACACGATCCCTATGATAAACTATATGATGGCCAGACATATAATTTGTATGAAGAACAAGAAAAACAAATCCAACTTGAAAAGATCAATTCAAAACATAAAATTAAATATTAATCCCCAATTGGCTACACCTAAAACCCTAATTAGGGATTTAGCTACTCATGCTCATGAAAATAAAAACATAAAATATTATAAAATAAATAAAGAACATGAGAGAGGAAGAAAAACTCCCTAAAGCTGTCTTCAAGAAAGTGGAAGAGAATTGTCTCCAAAATTCCGTTCTCCTATTCTAAGTACAAAGCCTCCCTTTATATAGGGGTTAAAATTTTAAACCTAAAAGAAATAGGAAAAATAAAATAAAGATTACAAATAATTAATAAATCCTAAAGGGACTAGGAATAAGTGGAATCTGACTTTAATTGACTCAAAATTCTTAGAAAATAATTATTGGTTGAAATTAGGTGAAATCCCATAAAAAATAGGAGAAAAACTTGTCAATAATCGGGTCCAGATCGGCGTGCCCGCGCGCGTCAAATGTCTGCCCACGCGCGGCCTATCCCAGACTAATTTGCACGTCAGAAAGCAAGGTTGCCCGCGCATGGGCAAGAGTTGGCCCACGCGCGGGCTACCACAGATTGTTCATGCGCCAACTTCAATTTAATTCCTCCAAGCAAAATTTCTAATTTGTGCATTCAACTTCTATTTTCCTTCAATTTGGTCCCTTTTCTTCACAAAGTCCTCAATTGAGTCTATAAATTAAAATCAAAGGAAATTAAGCACCAAATAATCAAAATTGATAAAATAAACACCTAAATTAACACCAATAATTATGTAAATTATGCACTTATCAAATTCCCCCACACTTAGTTCTTGCTAGTCCCTTAGCAAGTTAAACTAAAACTAAACCTAAAACATGATATTGATTCCACTTTCGTAGGTTAGGTGTACAGCGGCACTTAGCACGTGGCGCAAGCCTTTAAACCCCTATGTGAACATAGTGGAGGAGTTATAGTCTCCTGAGGGTTTATTGATACCCACAAACAATGCTACAATGAAAGTTAGTTCTAAAAGCTATTAAAAAAACAATTTTCAAAAATTTATTTAAGTAAAGTAGGCTACAAATTCAAAGGGTTGGATACTTCTCAAAACAAGTCATTATCTAACACAAGTAAAGCACAAATGGTTAGTTCATCATCCAAATCATCTGCCTCAAAAGAGCAATAAGAAAACAATTTTTAAGAGCTACTTACCATAGGCTTGTATCTCATCTACATCTCCACTACAACCGTATCAATCCACTAACCAAATATATATATGCATGTGTATGAGTCGAAAGGTCTTTATGAGGGTTGTAATGGGGCCAAGGGACAGTGAGTTAAGAAAGAAAGGATAAGGAAAATCAAAGTATTCAAGAATTTAGTAGAGCATAACTATTCCATCAAATAATCAAGAGCATATTCAGTCTTTTGATAGCTCTTCCTTCATCAAAACCCCACTAATTCTACAAAATTGCCTATCTTCCATAAACAACTAGTGCTAATTTCTTTCGGAGTGTTCCATTTTTCACTTTTTTTTTAAATCATTTTCTAGAGGGACAATGTCTTAGACATCTCTTCTCCCCGCCAAAAACTTGATGTACCAAATCTGCAAGTGCACAGAGTCAGTTGAAGTAATAAAATCCTAGAATATTCCAGGAGTCGAACCCACGAGGAACAATTAATTTCTATTGCAATTAATTCTATCAAAAGAAAGAAAATTGAGAGTGATCAAAGCAATTTAAATTAAAAACAACTAAATTATAAAAGCAGAGAATTGAGTAAGATGTGAAAACAACAATTAAAAGACTTAGGGCTTCAGGTTTCACCTAATTGGGAAATCAATAATTGACCTATGAATTGAATTGATGCAAAGCTAGAATAGAATTACACTTAATTACCTATGTGCTCCGTCAAGTCAACACAGAAATACCTAACTAATTAGATTCACTATCCATCGATGTCAACCTAATTAACTAGATTCATTAAGAACAAGTAATTATTCATTTATCAAATTAGCCTAAGATTCATGTTTGATCCAGTCTAACCTGTTTGTTTTCCTAGTGCGCAGATTATGCTTCACCCGTCAGTACATGACACGATCCCTATGATAAACTATATGATGGTCAGACATATAATTTGTATGAAGAACAAAGAAAACAAATCCAACTTGAAAAAGATCAATTCCGAAACATAAAATTAAATATTAATCCCCAATTGGCTACACCTAAAACCCTAATTAGGGATTTAGCTACTCATGCTCATGAAAATAAAAACATAAAATATTATAAAATAAATAAAGAACATGAGAGAGGAAGAAAAACTCCCTAAAGCTGTCTTCAAGAAAGTGGAAGAGAATTGTCTCCAAAATTCTGTTCTTCTATTCTAAGTACAAAGCCTCCCTTTATATAGGGGTTAAAATTCTAAACCTAAAAGAAATAGGAAAAATAAAATAAAGATTACAAATAATTAATAAATCCTAAAGGGACTAGGAATAAGTGGAATCTGACTTTAATTGACCCAAAATTCGTAGAAAATAATTATTGGTTGGAATTAGGTGAAATCCCATAAAAAATAGGAGAAAAACTTGTCAATAATCGGGTCCAGATCGGCGTGCCCGCGCGCGTCCAAAGTCTGCCCACGCGTGGCCTATCCCAGACTAATTTGCACGTCAGAAAGCAAGGTTGCCCGCGCATGGGCAAAAGTTGTCCCGCGCGCGGGCTACCACAAATTGTTCATGCGCCAACTTCAATTTAATTCCTCCTAGCAAAATTTCTAATTTGTGCATTCAGCTTCTATTTTCCTTCAATTTGGTCCCTTTTCTTCACAAAGTCTTCAATTGAGTCTATAAATTGAAATCAAAGGAAATTAAGCACCAAATAATCAAAATTGATAAAATAAACACCTAAATTAACACCAATAATTATGTAAATTATGTACTTATCACAGGGCGGCCTGCGCTTGCGCTGCAATCATCTTCTTATTAGGGTTATATTTTTTGTAGTTGTTTAAGTCGGTTAGTAAGAAGATATTCCATTGGCTGTAAAGTTAATCAGTTAGGAGAAACTCATGCATCGAAACAAATAATTCGCATATATAAAGCAAAACATATGACCTTTCTTTCATTCTAAAAGTGCATTACCTAAATTCTACTCCATCTCTAGGTAATTCATCAAAATAAAGCTAATATTATACTTCATTTCTAGATAATTCATCAAAATAAAACTAATATTATTTGTTGCTTCAAATGTATGTTGATTATTTTGATTGCAATTGTTAAATTAATGAACTCAGGTAGTGGAAGAATTTGGCTTCTGCATAAGGAATACCTAATTTTTTGTACTAAAGGAGCATGTATAGTTGTCGTAGGAAAATTGATTAGTTGAGAACATTTGTAGGAGCATATTACACAATGCATCACAAAATGATTGTACTTAGCATTGGCTAACTGTGCTTTTAGAAATATGGAAATATACGAAATATAAGCAACTAATGGAAACCTCAATAAAAAGGAAGTCGAATGATAAATAAAAAAACTTTTTGTAAAACAAAAGAGAAATAAGGAAATGTTACATTTAAGTATTAAATAATATAATCAACAAATAAATCCAGATTTACCTCAAAATGTTGCGGTGTGAAGTGAAAGCTCCCCACTTTAGGCTATGTCATCCTAAGACACTGCTAAATTAAATGGAATGATCTTATCAACGTCCACCTGGAAATTTTAGGAAACAGAACAGAGTCCATGTGAAACCAATTCAGAGAAATGTTTGGGAAGAAGAAACCCACCCAAATAGAAATAAAGAAGAAAGGGAAACAGAACTGAAATGTCAATAGTTTACCCATGAATCAACCATTATTGCAAATAAATTTATAGCACCAATCCTTTGGAATTCCGGTAGCGGAGTTGAACCGGTAAATCCTCATATCCACACACAATTAATATGTAATTAAAACACACTTAATCATAAATATAAAAATAGTAAATTACAAAAAAGGGCAGCAGGAAAAGTAAGGGAGGAAATTCATCGAGGGCCTTTTTAGTCACCCGAAAAGTGAGGAAAGATCAAAAAAATCCAAAAGGAGGCACCACATTAATCTTCAATTTGGCCTTTAAGTAATTTCCATAGTCACTAAAAATAATATATAGTATATATATATATATATATATATATATATTAGTAATCATCATTAAATAATAAATAAATATAAACAATATAGATAGAGAAGTATATTAAACGTAAGAGTAGTAGTCTAGTGAGGTAATAATTATTAATCAAATTAAATTTTATTAGTAATCATTAAATAATAAATATAAAAAGTATATAAATATGTTTATACCTCAATTTACAATTGAGGGTAAATTGGTCTTCACATAATTATGATCAAGATGTGTGGTCAAGATTTAATCAAAAATCCTAAAGAAACTACGTTTCTGCACCACCCTAGTTCTAATAGAATTAGGAAAGTCTGGTAATTAATTACAAGGGCTGAAATTAATTAATTATTAATTAAATAATAATTATTTTTATTGAATAATTATTATTAAAAACACCACATGTGCCGCCCCTACCTAGGAGAGTGGCAGAGGAAGTCAATCGTAAGCAGTTTCCTTTGATATTGCTGCCTACTAGGGAGGCAAACAAGTAAAAAAGGAAAATTACTTGTCATCTGCCCATGAGATGAAAAATACCTCATGGACTCACATAGCAAGGCCCAAGTCGTCTCCCATACAGAGGAGAGGCCGAGTTCTGATCGAGCCAAAACCAACCCTATTTTTATGGCTATTTTATTATGTTTTTGGATCTATTTATGCTTAAATATACGTTATTTTGATAATATTTATGTTTTGAGTCTTTATGAGATGTGAAATTGAGAATTTGTTAATTTTCACTACTTTTGGAGCTATTTTGATGACTTTTTACACAGATATGAGCAAAGTAATTTCGAGTATAGATTTGGAGATTCGAAGTTCGTGTTTGAAGACTTATTGAAGATAATTTAAAGATTTGAAGATCATTGAAGAATTATCTCAAGAAGCAAGAATTGAAGATTGGAGCTTTATTTGCGAAGGATTGAAGACAAACCATGAAGAAGCCCGGAAGCCATGTATATCTAGAGATTGTATTTTGAAGAATTGTTGAAGATTTGGAGAAGAAAGCCCTTGGAGCCACCCCCCCCCCCCCTCCCCCTCTTCTTCCCATCCATAGATAAGTTTTCTTCTTATTCTTTGGATGCTCACTCAATTCATGAGTGAGTAATCCTTTTCATTTCTCCAATGTAGAATTTAATTGATCTCTCAACTTATATCATGGTGAGATTTGGTGCTTTTATATGAAAATTGTTAGGGTATTTCTTACTTCTCTGTTTTAATTTTATGTTGCTTGTTTTGATGGATTGGAGTCGACACTATCTTGATAAATTAAGTTAACATTAGCTAAATTGAGTCTAGAACTAATACTTCAGATTTAATTGTTTGTCTCAATTGGAGGAGAACTAATACTTCCTTCCAAGGGATTTAAGAATCAATGGGTAAATTATTGCTTCTTGTGCTTGTTCATAAATTACTAGTTCTTAATGCTTTGTTCTTAGCAATCTCTAAGCCCTCATAAGGAAATTGGTTGTTATGAATAAAAGGGATAAATTAAGCTGGAAAAGAGACCTTTTATCTACTTTAGGTAATTTAGGATTAAATTCCAAACAAGATATCCAATGTTTTCATCATTTTTAGATATCAATGATCCATGTTATTTTTGTCAAGAGGGATAATAATTCTATGTTGGAGGGTTTTTCTTAATTTTAATTGTTTTCTCAATTTATTCACTGCTTACTGATTGATTGTTTTCTTTAATTCTCTTTATTGCTTTCTTAGTTAATTTTAATTGCTTGTTTGATTTAATTTAGTTTTACATTCAAAATCCTTTTCTTTGATTGTTTGTTTTAAGTAAAATAATTGGAAAAAGAAGAATATTCTATCTCTCTGTGGATTCGGCCCTTACTTGCCCTAGCTATTTTTAGTTAGTAATTGTTGGGATTATTTTTATGATTGCTGACGACTGATCATAAATTTTGGCGCCGTTGTCGGGGAGATTGTATATTATTTTTCTTTTCTTTTTCTTTTCCTATTTGATTTGCACTTGATCATCGTTGTTTTGTAGGAAAAATCCAATGGAGCTATCACGTTCGTTAAGGGAGCTGAATTTCAACTGTGAAGTGCTGCCCCTCTGTATTGATTATCCAGCAATGGATATGTCATACAAACTGAAGCCAGGAGTAATCCGTATGTTGCCGACTTTTCAAGGAGAATCTCATGAGAATCTTCATGAACACCTGCAAAGTTTCTTTATTAAGTGCGCTGCAATCACTGGGATGCCTGAAGAACAAGCGAAGCTTCGAACTTTTCCAATTACTCTGGAAGGAAAAGCAAAAAGCTGGTTCGTGAGCTTATCACCAAAATCCATAACTTCGTGGAAGGGATTGGAGACAGCATTCTTGAACAAGTACTTTCCAGAAACAAAGCAAGCTGATGTCAGAAAAAGAATCAACTCTTGTCAACAATTACCTGACAAAAAGTGGCACCCATACTGGGAAAGATACAACGAGATTTGCGCAAGTTGCCCCTATCACAACTTGAGTGAAGCGCTTCTGATTCAGAACTTTTACGATGGACTCACCCATGAAGATCGGACCTATGTTGATGCTGCTAGTGGAGGAAGTCTAACACTCAAAACCCTTGAAGAAGCAAGGAAGCTGCTCAACACCATGACTGAAAACATACATCAGTTCAGTTCCACTGATGAAACTATGTTGCCTAAACCATTCGAGTTACAAAACGATTGACTAAATAACCTCGAAGCAACTGTCAAATCGATAGCTGCTCAGCAAGGGGATTTAGTGAAGATGTTCACAAACATGATGACCATGTTCTCTCAAAGACTCATGCCGCCACCCTCAAGCATAGATCAAGGATGAAGTAGCATACAAATAAACTGAACAAGACACATGGATATGAAGTCAACTCAATGGAAGAAACTCAACAGTGGTATGCACAAGAGACGGAATTGCCAGATGTTCTATCCCCACCTGCGATATCACTACCTCCAGCACCTACTTTCTCTGCTGAACTACCACCAGTTGCTGTATCAAACATTCAAGTGTCAAGAAGGAACAACCTACCGAAAGCTTCTCGGCCTAGATCAAGATTCGAAGGGATGAAGAAGATGGAAACAATTTACGGCCCACCACCGTTTCCTCAAAGGTTTGCAAATCAGCTCAATTCACTTCGGAGTCTAGAGGTAAATATTCCTCTGCTTGCTGAAATCGCAAGGGTACCAAGGTATGCTTCTTTTTTCAAAGAACTATGCACTGCTAAGAGTAAGTTTTCTGAAAAATATGATTGCATGAATGAGAATATATATGTTGCCTATGAGAGGAAATTGCATCATAAATGTGAAGATTTAGGATCTTTTTCTATTCCTTGTAAAATAGGAAAGAATAAGATAGAAAAAGCCATGTGTGAATTTGGATCTCCAATTAACATTATGCCTTTTTATATTTATTCACAATTGAAAATAGAACCTATGACTAAAACTGATCTTATTGTGCAATTAGCTGATAGAACTAACATTAAGCCTGAGAGTTTAGTTGAGAATGCTTTAGTGCAGATTGGAGATTTTGTTTTTCCTGCAGATTTCTATGTCTTGAAGATGAGTAAAGATGATCAACATCTACCTCATTTGCTGTTGCTGCTAGGAAGGCCCTTTCTTTCAACAGCCAGAACAAATTTTGATATGAAAGATGGAAGACTCAACATGGAATTTGATGGTGAAATTATTGAATTTAACATAAATGAAGCCATGAAATCCCCTGCTGAGATTCATTTTATCTGTGCGATTGATGCAATTGAAGTTTGTTCTGAACAAGTTCAATCACTTCACCATGAAGATGAACTTGAATTAGTCCTTACGAAGAGCCTCGATGAAGACGAAATCAAGGAAGCAGAAATCCTGACGCCTGAAGATGTAGCATAAACCATCAAAGATTTGGAGACACTACTTGCTGTTGAAGAAAAAACATCAGTTTCCTATATCAGTTTGGAACCATATGAATTTGATTTGCAAGACTCCTTTCAATTTCTTTTCAATGATGACGATGATGAGCCATGCAACGTCTGCATTCCTGCTCTACCAAAGGAGGTTTCCAAGATTGTGCAAGAAGAATCAATGACTTCGAAAGAAGATATCAAGATGGACATCCCTCCACCTACTCCTCCAAGACTTGTCAAGCCCAAAGAAGAGCCACCAGATAATGAGCAACTTGGACATCTCGAGCCAAAAGACGCAAGCGTGCTGAATTTTGTTGATAACCAACTTTTGGAAAATGAAGATCAAGATTCTTGGGAATTAACAAACTTTTTGAGGAGATCAACATGGATCAATTCTTCTCGAAGGACGAGAAAATTCGCCAAGAAGAGGATAATTTCCAAAGGTAAGATGGGAGTAATGCCAATCAAGAATGCCGAAAGCACCCATTGCATTAACCAATCACGGCAACAAAAATGGCATTATCATTCCTAGCCATTCATGGAGTCGCCCTCAAGCAAATTGGTTATTTCTTTCCTTATCTCTTCTTTTATCTTTCATATTTTTATGCTCCTATTTTTCCAATCTCACCTTATTTGCTTTATGCTTTGAAGTGGTATGATCCACCCTAACAAGGATTGAAGAAAGGGAAAGTCGAGCTAATGGCTTTAAACAAGCACTTATTGGGAGGCAACCCAATATTTTTACTAACCCTTAATTTTTCTTTCTTTTATTTTTTCTTTCTCTTTTTAGGATTTCATATCAAGGAATAGGAAGGCCATCAAAGCAATCGAATAGAGCGCAATTGGAGCTTACGAATGGAGCTTATGCTGGAAAATAGAGAAGCTTTCTTTAACTCTATCTCCATTTACTTTTTCTTGCTTTGCTTTGATTGAATATTGCTTCTATTGCTTCCTTGATATGAATTAGATGTTTGTTTTTGTTTTTTATCATGCATTTTATGCTTTCTATCACTCTTAAGATGACCACAGTTTTCACACACATGAGTATTCATACATTGAGGACAATGTGAATTTTAAGTGGTGGGGGGGGGGGGGTTGAATACTTGATAGGGTTTTGCTTGATAATTGAGTCATATGTTAGTCCTTGTTTGCATAAGAATTTCGGATAGGATTTGATTGTTTTTGGATTGATCTATTATTCCCTTGATTTTTGAAAATTTGATTTTTGTCCATGATTTTTGAAGAAAATTTTTCGAAACAATTTTGAGATTTTTCAAAATTCTTTTTGATCTTTCATGTATATATTGAGTGATTGATTTAATTATGATTGATGAATGCTTAAAATTTTAAGAATGCTTTATTCATTGATTGACTTATAGCATGTTGTTTCATTTCTTAGAATTAGGTATAATTGAAGTTTGTGATATGATCTTATTCATTCATTGCTTCTATGATTATCTATTTCTAGAACTTGTGTTGAATCTTGATTGAAATTACAATCTTGAAAGCATGTTATGGATATGTCAAGAATAACTGTGGGGTACTACTTATACAAAGGGTAATTAAAAAAAATTGTTTTCATAAAAAAAAAGTGTTTTCATGATAAGAGGAGAAGAGGTATTTTTGTTTAAAAAAAAATCAATCCATTCTTGTCACTCATTTTTAAAACAAAAGGAGTTAGTAACCCTTGGAAAGAGAATAAGAGGCATGGAATTGCAGAAATATTGTTCCTCTAAAAAAAATAATAGAAGGAGTCCTTCTAAAGTGCTAGTAGCCTCAAAATAAAAAAGGGAGTTAGTAACCCCTAAATCATGAACACTTCAGAGGTTAGTAACCTCAATTTTCTAAAAACAATTACCGTTGAAAATTTATTATAACCCACAATGACCCTTGATGTACTTATCACATTGCAATCTTTTGAATAATGGAGAAAAAGAGGAAAACATGAGCTTATAGGAAGAAGTAGTTATAGAATGTGAAGAATGGTAAGTGACTAGAGCTACTTTGATTATGGCTACTTAAGAATGATGATGCTTGCTATTTCTTGATCTTTGGATTGAGTATTGTTATTATTCTTTGTTATTTTGATTTCATGGTTAAATTGATTCTTGATATATGTATGAATTCAAATTGATACATTAGAAAAAAATTGGTTTTTATTAACTTACACATTGATTTGCTAACGGACTAGCAAAGTTCAAGTGTGGGGGAAAATATGATCGAGCCAAAACCAACCCTATTTTTATGGCTATTTTATTATGTTTTTGGATCTATTTATGCTTAAATATACGTTATTTTGATAATATTTGTGTTTTGAGTCTTTATGAGATGTGAAATTGAGAATTTGTTAATTTTCACTACTTTTGGAGCTATTTTGATGACTTTTTACACAGATATGAGCAAAGTAATTTCGAGTATAGATTTGGAAATTCGAAGTTCGTGTTTCAAGACTTATTGAAGATAATTTGAAGATTTGAAGATCATTGAAGAATTATCTCAAGAAGCAAGAATTGAAGATTGGAGCTTTAATTGCGAAGGATTGAAGACAAGCCATGAAGAAGCCCGGAAGCCATGTAGATCTAGAGATTGTATTTTGAAGAATTGTTGAAGATTTGGAGGAGAAAGCCCTTGGAGCCACCGCCCCCCTCTTCTTCCCATCCATAAATAAGTTTTCTTCTTATTCTTTGGATGCTCACTCAATTCATGAGTGACTAATCCTTTTCTTTTCTGCAATGTAGAATTTAATTGATCTCTTGACTTAGATCATGGTAAGATTTTGTGCTTTTATATGAAAATTGTTAGGGTATTTCTTAATTCTCTGTTTAATTTTATGTTGCTTGTTTTGATGGATTGGAGTCGACACTATCTTGATAAATTAAGTTAACATTAGCTAAATTGAGTCTAGAACTAATACTTTAGATTTAATTGTTTGTAGCAATTGGAGGAGAACTAATACTTCCTTCCAAGGGATTTAAGAATCAATGGGTAAATTATTGCATTTTGTGCTTGTTCATAAATTACTAGTTCTTAATGCTTTGTTCTTAGCAATCTCTAAGCCCTCATAAGGAAATTGGTTGTTATGAATAAAAGGGATAAATTAAGTTGGAAAAGAGACCTTTTATCTAATTTAGGTAATTTAGGATTAAATTCCAAACAAGATATCCAATGTTTTCATAATTTTTAGATATCAATGATCCATGTTATTTTTGTCAAGAGGGATATTAATTCTATGTTGGAGGGTTTTTCTTAATTTTAATTGTTTTCTCAATTTATTCACTGCTTACTGATTGATTGTTTTCTTTAATTCTCTTTATTGCTTTCTTAGTTAATTTTAATTGTTTGTTTGATTTAATTTAGTTTTACTTTCAAAATCCTTTTCTTTGATTGTTTGTTTTAAGTAAAATAATGGAAAAAGAAGAATATTCTATCTCTCTGTGGATTCGACCCTTACTTGCCCTAGCTATTTTTAGTTAGTAATTGTTAGGATTATTTTTATGATTGCTGACGACCGATCACCCTCTGCCCTGCTGAGAGATATTTTTCTCTTCCTGCACGAAGGAGGCAGAGAACTATAGTTTGTCAGCAAAAGAAACATCTATGCACGTGAGAGAGGCATGAGATTTTCAACCTCACACCTTCTCCATATAGTCGACCAACCATAGTGGAGAAATCGCCTAGCCTTGTTTCCCTCCCCGGGAGGTGAAATTGCAACTTTACATTTTGTTCTATTAAGGAAAAAACTGTAAAATTGACCAATTGAAGAGGCTAGAGGCTGCGATTTCTACCAAGGAGCATACCATGATGATCCTTGAGCTATGTAGATCATCTTGGTAAAATTTCACCTCATTCTGACATCGGAGTAAAAACGTATGCCCGGTTTTCAGTTAAGGACATTTTGGGGAGTGAAACCAAGTTCACCATGATAGAGAGCTCGAAATCATTTGAGATTTTTTCCATAGCCTTATGGAGATAATCTAAGCTTACTGGTGAAATTTTGGTTAATTCTGAGATCGTTTGCAACTTTTGCATTCTTTTCAGTTAAGGACATGTGGGTTTCTCACCCCGGTTTAAGCCATTTCCTTAAATAATTATTATTTTCATGATTTGAAGAGCTAAATATGACTAAGTATGAGTAATTTCGTGGCCTTGATGATCAAAGTCCAATTCATGATGTCAATTGGCCAACTACTTAGTTAAATTAGTTAAATTCAGCACAAAAGAAGCAACAAAAGCTTGCTGCAATGTGATAGGAAGAAGGAGGAATTATCATCAACCACCCAGGAGGCAAATATCCATCTCCCATCCAAGCAGAGTGGCGCCCTAGCATCTATTTTGCTCTCTCCCTAGTAGTTTGAAGCAATCAGAAGAAGAAAGAAGCTTCACTGCACCTTCTTGGAGGCTGTCATCTGCCTAGGAGGAGGAATTTGCCTTTCTCAGCAAGGCAAGCCCATTAATGCCTAAGCCTATGCCGCCCCCTATATAAAGGGAGGCCATTCTCAGGTTTCAGACAGATTCCACATCTCAAACATTTCTCCCGAGAAATAAAAAACCAGCTCCTGCAGCTACAAACTTGCTCCGCGAAAAAAACCAAGCTCCGTGTTTATTTTCTCTCTGGCTCTGCGCCATTTTCAACATGTTCATCACGAGTTCTTACTCGTTCATAAACTTTTCCTTGTTTAGATCATGTCTCAAGACAATCAAACACTCTTTTAGTGTTTTTCTCTTGTTTCAATCTTGTCTCCGGACATACAAACACTGTACACGTGTTCTTCATTCAGAAATAACAAATCAAATTGTTATTTTCTTTTCAATTTCAATTGCAATCACAGCAGATCTCCTAGATCTGATCCAAATAGAGAGAGGCCCAGTTACGAGAAGTAGTTTGCTACGGATCCAATGATTTAAATGCTCCCGTGTGACTTTGATCTAGTCCCCATAATCGCTCTGATCTTTTAGTCTGTTGCTCCGCGCACCAGATCTAGTTCTTTACAACCTCTTTGTCAATTTTAGCAAGTTGACTGGGACGCCCCTATGCTGTCATAAAGATTTCTCCGTGAAAACTCTAGTAAGAGATTTTTGGCGCAACATCTCTTTTTGGCACGCCCGGTGGGACAAGCACATCCGCTCTCCCTCTTAGGCGTCCTCAACATTCTCTGTTTCTTTGCATAGCCGGCGATCCCCAGCTCTCCTTCTCCTAATCTCTCAGCAAGGTGTCTGCCTCACTTAAAGGTCCACACCAACTCACTTTCCTTGACGCTTGAAGCAGGACAAGACAACATATCTCTCCTCCTCCAGCGCCTCAAGGTATATTTTTCTTTACCTTTTTTCTCCCTCTCCCTTCTTTTCTATGTCCTACCAAGTGGCAAACATGCCACCTAAGGTTGATGAAGGTAGATCTAGCCATGTTATGCAAACCAGAAGCAAAAACGTGGTTGATCCTTCACAATTACCTTTGGAGTCTGATTCAAAGGTCTTGTTGCAATACCTCACTAAAGCCATGAATGAAATTTATTTGGCACAGGAGCAAAGGATGGAGCAACTTATGAGATCTATAGATCAGATGAACAAATCTCATGACAAACTTAAAGAGGCTAATGACTCATTTAAGGAGCAGATGGTTCAAGACCGTTAGAACATCCTAGCTCAGATTGGTCAAGTAGAAGATAGACTCGGGGGCAAATCCAACAAATAGCCCAAGATCCGAGACAAATTAACCTGCCTGCACTTCTCCCTCCACCGGTGGCGCCACTTGCTAATAATGGTGCCAACCAGGTGAGAATGCAACCTCAAGTGGAGATAGTTGGTAATAACAACTTACCACCTCATAGGGAGGGAGTAGCAAGGGGTGAGAATGAAGCTGATCTCATCCCTGGACATCAGGAGGCAGTTGATCATGCACTTGATAACGTGGAAGAGGAAGCCAACCCAGCTGGTCCTCGAGCTGCAGCCTATGTGCCACCACATGTGAGAAATGGTAATGGCAATGGTGCAAGGAATGGTCATCAATGCCATCCTGGTCCACGCCATCCACCTCAAAGTGTTGATGCAAAAGACCCAGTCAATCAGATTCACATCAGGGAGATGACTGAAGACATGATTGGCCCAGCCTACAGGAGAGTAGGCAGGCCATCTTTTCAGAAACCTTACCCTGAGGAGTATGATAGAATTTATCCTCTACCTCGTGGGTACAAGGTTCCCGACTTCACAAGCTTCTCTGGCACCTCTAGTGAGCAGACGACTCTGGAGCACATTGCTCGCTTCACTGTACAGTGTGGAGACGCCAACTCTGGCTACCACAAGCTTTGCCTGTTCCCTAACTCTGTCACAGGTGCAGCTTTCACTTGGTACATCAACCTACCACCCAACTCAGTAAAAGACCAATTCAAGCTAAGAACTTTTCCGTTCACTCTTGTGGATCGTGCAAAAGATTGGTTGTACCTCTTACCAACTGGTTCAATCACATCTTGGACGAGTCTTAAGAAGTTGTTCTTGGAAAAGTACTTTCCTGCTCACAAAGTATCAAGTATAAGGAAGGATATTTGCGGAATTAAGCAACGCCATGGAGAAACAATGCATGAATATTGGGAACGTTTCAAAACACTATGTGCGAGCTGCCCCAATCATCAAATCATTAAACAGTTGCTGATCCAATACTTCTACGAAGGATTACTACCGTTTGACAGATCTTCCATAGATTCTGCAAGTGGAGGAGCTTTCATAGACAAAACTCCCACCGATGCTTGGACTTTAGTGGAGAACATGGCTGCCAACACTCAACAATTTGGATCTCGAGAAGACTATTCAAGAGAAGGCAACACCAGAAGAATCAATGAAGTCTCTACCCATTCCACCTCACTGGAGCAACAACTTCAAGAAACAAATCAGCAAGTCGCTGCGCTCACTGATTTATTCAATGCGAATTTTTCAAGTGTGCCTAAGGTTTGTGGTATTTGTAAACAAGGACATTACACTAATAAGTGCCCTTCTTTGGAACACACCGCGCAAGAAGTCAATGCTGTAGGAATGCAAGGAGCATATCAAAGGAAGCCTGAACCTTATTGGAGAGCTGAGCAACCAAGTCAACAATATGGGAACCAAGGTAACTATCAAGGAAGGCCAATGAATTATCAAAGGCCTAAATTTCAACAATCTTCACAAGCTATCGAGATGCAACAATTGAGAGAAGCTATGGAGATGATGAGAAAACAAATCAGTCAATTGGCTAGTGACATGAGTGAACTCAAGACAGAAGGTCAACAAAGGATCCCATCGCAACCCAAGGCACCTCCTAAGGAGAATGTAAGTGCAATCACCTTAAGGAGTGGAAAAGAGTTGGAAAACCCTTATCTTACCCATGCCACACAAGATGAAGGAGAGCCGAGCTACACCAAACAAGAATTACAAGTGCCTGACAAAGAAATCAAGATTGAAGCCAAGCCCAGAAAAGATGGCACAACCACCATGGAAAAATCTAAGAAGACTATCGCTGACAAGAAGGATTCCAAGATTGAAGAATTCAAAGAAAGAAGATGATGATACAGATATTTTGGAGATACTTCGAAAAGTTGAGGTCAACATCCCACTTCTTGATGCCATTCAACAAATTCCAAACTCTGCAAAGTTACTTAAGTAACTTTGTACCAACAAGAAAAGGTTACAAGGTAAGGTAAGTGTTGGAATTAATGTCTCTGCTCTGCTTCAAAAGAGTTTACCTCCTAAGTGCAAGGATCCATGTACGTTTCTATTACTTGTTCTATTGGAAGAAGTGATATAGAGAATGCCATGCTAGATTTAGGTGCATCTTTAAGCGTTATGCCTTTTTCTTTTTATCAATCTTTAAATCTTGGTCCTTTGAAAACTACAGATGTGATTCTGCAGTTAGCTGATGGATCTTTGGTTCATCCCAAAGGTGTTCTAGAGAATGTCTTAATTCAAGTTGAACACTTGGTTTTTCCTATTGATATCTTCGTTATGGAGATGGAACATTCGAAAGATCAATGTCCTCTTTTATTAGGAAGACCCTTCTTAAGAACTTCCCATACTAAAATTGATGTATTCGATGGTTCATTGACCATGGAATTCGATGGTGATATAATCCACCCTAGAATTTCATCTCAATTGCCATTGAATTCTAACAAGTTTGTTTGTGTTGTGAGTGTTAAAAGTGCTAAGAAAGGAGCCCGAGAAGAATCTTCATCGATGACACCTGATCAGATTTCCAGAGGAAGACAAAGGATAAAAGACATTCGACAACGCTACAACGAGAATTTCCACCAATTTTGGGGGAGATTTAAGAAGTTGTGTATCGATTGCCCTCAACATGGATTCAATAAAGGAATTTTAATCCAAATCTTCTATGGAGGATTAGGACTCAAAGATCGAGTTCTTGTTGATTCTTTTAGTCGCACTCCAATGTTGAAGAGAACCCCGAAGAATGCATTCTTCATGTTTGAAGAATTATCCCGAAGGACGGAATTTTCAACCTCAAAGGAAGACGGAAGCCATCAAGCATAGAGTTCAGCCACACGGAGAGAAGCAGAAGATGGAAGCCAAGGAACCAAAGGAAGATGTTCAAGGCCATGATCGAGCTAACCCAGTCGGCCATTGCCCGGCTGTAGCCCGGCCATCATCACACATGGCCCGGATAGGACTGGCCATACCCGAGCCGCACCAAGACACCTGTCGGGCCATAGCTCGGCCATCCGAGCCATCTGCCTCGCCACGCCCGGACTCCTCCGCGCACCACAATCGGCCATCTACGCCGCCTGCCCGGTCGAGCCTGCCTTCTTCCGCGCCTTCCTCCGCGCCATTCCAGGCTTCAGCCGCGCCTCGTGCCTGGCTAGGACCGGCCACAGCCAAGCCAAGTGCCCGGCCATGCCCGGCCAGCGCTGCATCCTCCGCGCGCCTTGCCCAGCCTTCCGCGCTATCGTCCGCACGCCCCACCTGGTTAGGACTAGCCACAGCCCGGCCATGCTATGCTTCTACCCAGCCATATCCGCCAAAAGTCGCGCCATTCCAAGCCGTCACATACCCTGTGATGATTTCAAGTCTTGATAAAATTCAACTTGAAGTTCTCAAAACCATCAATGATACTCTCAAGATCATTGTGGAAGTGTTGAAGGAATATACCCATAATTCCTTCACCCTTGAAGAATAATTTGTTTAAGGTAGTCTAGCCAAAGACTCTTAAAGAAAGGCGCTTATTGGGAGGCAACCCAATGATTTTACATAAAGAACCCAAAGAGAGCAAATGGAGCTTAATTTGGACGATTGCAAGATGAATTCGAAAGGAGTCAAGTTTCAGAAGCAATGATGGAGCTTATGCCTACAAACAAAGAAGCTTTCTTTAACTTTATCTTTTTAATTTTCCTTGCATTATTTTGTCTTGATTGATTGCTTTGATTGCTTGCCTGTTCTTTGATGTGAATTAATTGTTAGTATGCATTTAAATAAATCACATGACCATGCACAATAACAATTGTTTGTGTTCATCTCATATGTATTTCCACATTGAGGACAATGTGTCTTTTCAATGTGGGGGAGAGAGTCTGCATGCATCATAATCTTAATAAGTCTGCATGCATTAATCTTAAAATATGACATAATTTTTTCGAAAATTTTGAAATTTCATGCATATATTAATTTATTTGATTTGGTTATGATTGATTAATTCTTAGAATTTTCAAGAATATTTTATTTGATTGATTGATTGATAGCATGATATCTGATTTCTTAGAAATAGGTATAATTGAAGTTTTGTGATATGATCTTATTGTTTATTTCTTCTATGAGTGCCTATTTCTAGAACTTATGTTTAATTTTTATTGAAATTACAATTATGATAGTATGTTATGGATATGTCAAGAACAAGTGTGGGGGACTACTTACATAAAAGTGTAGTTAAAAAAATTGTTTTAAAAAAAGAAGTGCTTTCATGCAAGAGGAGAAGAGGTATTTCTGCATACTTTATAAAAAATCATTAATCCATTGTTATCACTCTTTTCTTTAACAAAAGGAGTTAGTAACCCTTGGAAAGAGGATAAGAGGCATGGAATTGCAGAAATATTGTCCCTCTAAAAAAATAAAAATAAGGAGTCCTTCTAGAGTGCTAGTAGCCTCAAAAATGGGAGTTAGTAATACCAAATCATGAACACTTCGAGGTTAGTAACCTCAATTTTCTAAAAATCACTTACCATTTAAAAATCTATTATAACCCACACAAAAATCCTTGATTTGTATCCGTGATATGCATTCCGTTGAGTAATGGAAATAAAGGTGAAGACATAAGCTTATGGAAAGAAGTAATTATAAGATGTGATGAATGGTAAGTGATTAGAACTACTTTAATTATAGTTACTTAAGAATAAAGATGCTTGCTATTTATTGATCTTTTGAATTAAGTGCTCTTATGATTCTTTGTTATTTTGATTTCATAGTTATGTTGATCCTTCATATGTGTATGCATTCAAAGTTTTTGAGAAATTTAAATTAAAATGGAATTTTGATTTGCATTAGTTTAGGATTATAGAGTCCAATTAGTGTTCAAGTTTAGTAAGTTCATAATTTTCTATACTAGGTTGCTAGGGACTAGCAAAGATTTAGTGTGAGGGAAATATGATTGAGCTAAATTAGACCCTATTTTTATGGCTATTTTACTATGTATTTAGACCTATTTATGCTTAATTATATGCTATTTTGTTAATATTTGTGTTTTTAGTCCTTAAGTGATATGAAATTGAGAAATTGTTATTTTTCACTATTTTTGGAGCTATTTTGATGACTTTTTACACAGATTTAAGCAAAGCAATTTTGAGCATAGATTTGGAGATTCGAAGTTCGTGTTTGAAGACTCATTGAAGACTTATTTGGAGACTTGAAGACTTTTGAAGATTTATTTCAAGAGCAAGAATTGAAGATTGGAGCCTTAATTGAAGACAAGCATGGATAAGCTTTTAAGCTAAGGAATTTTCGATATTTTATATGGGAAGATACTCAGCCATATAAATCATTAATTGGAATTAAAATCCCAATTAATAACTCCTATATCCAAGGAGATATTCAATTCCCGCTTATTCCCGCTTCTAGTCCTAACAGGATTAGGATTCCGTGCAGTTTTGGTAGAAAAATCATAACTTTCTACTCAGACCTCCGTTTTAGGCCCATGAGTACTCTTTGGAAAGCTAACTCCGAGATCTACAACTTTCTTTTGAAGTCCAAGACCCAGTTCTGCCGTTTTCAAGCGCATAAATGCCGTCGAAGTCCCTGCACAAATTCAGGATTTTTCAGGATCCTATTTTGACTAGGATTTTGGTTCTAGGAAGACTTTTAATCTAACTTAGAGTCTAAGTTAGACTCTAAACCGTCCTAGACCTCTTTCCTACTTAGAATTGGATTACCTAGGGTTAATTCCACTATAAATAGCCACCTCCTGTAACACAAATCACATACCTTTACACACATAATTCTCTTTAGATTTATTTTTCTTCTAGTTCTAGTTTTTAGGCAAGGGTGCCGCCACCCTCTCTAGCCATAGAGAGGTGCGGCATACCTAGGTATTTTGCAAGGAGATTTCGCCCCTTCTAGTTCTGTAAGTACTCTTATGTCGCTCATGGATTTCCCAAATCCATGAGTAGCTAAATTCTTAATACTTCTAATCCTTTGGTGAATTCAATCAATTGATATGGTGAGATTTTTGTGCTTATAATTTAGTATTTTATTTTTGATAGATAGCATGTTAAACTCTGTTTTATTCCATGACCTTGATTTTTTTTATTTATGCGGCCGATAAATTGATAATTTGAGAGATCTATTGCTAAGTCAGGCGGAACAGTTAACCCTCGAGTCTGATTGTTTGGTAGCGAATTGATGACGTTTAATAGACGCTCAATGGGTTTTGCATGCCAGTGATCAGATTTATCTGATTGTTGTATGGTTTTACTAGTTAAGCATGTGTGAAAGAACTAATTAAATAGTTAAACTTAATGCTTTGTTGCTTGGTGAATCTTTAAGCCTTAATCGGGTAATTGATTTGTTAAGTCAATAAAAGGGGTAATTTAAGGCTTAATCGGGTAATCTTATCTAAATAGCATGTTAGGGTTTTCCCTAGGTCAGTTATCATCAAGGATTTAATATTGAATTCATCTTTTAAATCAAGGACCCATTATCAATTTGATTGTTTTCTACCATTGGAGAAGAAGTATGCTTTATAATTATTGTTTTCTTTCTTATTTGCCATAGATCTAGATTTAATTTATTTGTTTTGTTTAATTGCTTTCTTTTTAATTGTTATTCTTAAACCTCTGCTTTTATATATTGTTTTTGAGAGATTTTAAGGATTATATTTCCGGATAAAATCTATCAACCTTCTCTGTGGGATCAACCCCTACTTACCCTATCTACTTAGGATTTTGTGGGGATTATTTTTATGATTGCTGACGACCGATCACAATGTCAAGAAGACAAGAGGCATACTGCCTGCCCAGCTGACCATTGGATCAAAAACATCCCATTTTGCCTTCTTTGTAGTTGATTCCTCATCAACTTACAACATGCTGCTTGGTAGAGACTAGATTCATTCCAATTGGTGTGTCCCATCATCTTTACACCAACTGCTAATGTTTTGGAATGGTAATGAAGTTGAAGTGGTCAAGGCAGACAACAGACCATTCAAAGTTGAATCCAACGCAGTAGATGTAAGGTTCTATGATGGAACCACTAGACCTATCAGGTTCATGGGTCAGGACAAGTATGGCCGACCATACCCATTCATCTCCACAGGAGAAGTCAAACAAGAAACCTTGAAAGAGGTGATGGAAAATCTTGTGCGGCTTGATGCTTTGATCCCCTTCAAGCTGCTTCCATGTGCTCCTATCATAGAGGATATCCCATGAATACACAACCTAGGGAGGTTGTGTTGGCCAACGACACCTTGAAAAAGTTGTCGACATTGGCCTTAGAGATGAAACTCCAAAGCTTAGAGGACTTAGCTGCCCCATCAACTGATGTGGCTTATCAAAGTGTAGAAGATACACAAGATGGGAGAGCTTGACCTTGCTCCCATGAAGTTAGATGATCTCAAGGCTGAGGTACAAGATCCTTTACTTGAAGTGAATCTTGGTACTGAAGAAGAGCCTAGGCCGACCTATATAAGTCAGTTGTTGGCCGAAGAAGACAAGCCACGCATTGTAGCCTTGTTAAAGGAATACAAAGATTGTTTCGCCTGGGACTATGACGAAATGCCTGGCTTAAGTCATGACTTGGTGGAGCATCGCCTACCAATCATTGAAGGTTACCATCCCTATCAACAACCTCCTAGAAGGATGGCTAATGATGTAATCCTTAAAGTTAAAGAGGAAGTTGAAAGGCTCCATAAAGCAGGATTCATCCGTTCTGCGAGCTATGTAAAAGGGATTTCAAACATAGTTCCTGTGATTAAAAAGAATGGTAAGATCAGGGTGTGTGTTGACTTTCGTAACTTGAATTCAGCCACCCCTAAAGATGAATATGCTATGCCTGTTGCAGACTTACTAGTAGATGGGGCCGCCCAACATCAGGTGTTATCCTTCATGGATGGACATAGTGGCTACAACCAGATCTACATAGCAGAGGAGGATGTTCCAAAGACAGCTTTCCGCTGTCCAGGAGCAATCGATACTTTCGAATGGGTAGTCATGCCCTTTGGACTCAAAAACGCCGGTGCAACCTACCAAAGAGCCATGAACGACATCTTCCATGACATGATTGGAAAATTCATGGAGGTATACATAGATGACGTAGTGGTGAAGCCACACAACCACCTTGACCACATTGATCATCTAAGGCGCTCTTTTGAAAGAATGAGACAACATGGTTTGAAGATGAATCCATTGAAATGTGCGTTTGGTGTTGGTGCAGGTAACTTCCTTGGATTTTCAGTTCATCAACGAGGCATCGAGATAGACCAAAACAAGGCAAGGGCCATCATACAGGCAAAACTGCCCACCTCAAAGAAAGAGCTACAACGCTTCCTTGGATAAGTCAACTTCTTGAGAAGATTCATCTCCAACACAGCTGGTAAGACCAGGGCATTCTCACCACTGTTGAAGTTGAAAGACAAGGAAGAATTTCAATGGAATGACAAACATCAAGAAGCTTTCGAGGCTATCAAGAAGTACTTAGCTTCGCCTCCTGTATTAATTCCTCCCAAGAAAAATAAAACCTTGTACCTATATGTTGCAGCCACTACATCTTCCATAGGGTGTTTGTTGGCTCAGGGTTAGGAAAAGGGAAGGAACAAGCAGTGTACTACCTAAGTAGGACTCTTACTTATGTAGAGACTCTGTATAGTCCTATTGAAAAGCTATGTTTGTCACTCTACTTTGCAGCAATAAATCTTAGACATTACATGCTCTACTTTGATGTCTGTGTTATTTCAAAAACTGACTTAGTGAAATACATGCTATCTCGGTCTCTCCTTAAAGACCGACTAGGCAAGTGGTGCCTACCTCTTTCTGATTTCAGTTTCAAGTATATACCTCAGAAAGCAGTGAAAGGGCAAGCAATTGCTAACTTCCTAGTCGACCACCCTTGTTTAGACTTGGGAGAAGAGTTTGAAGATACAAACTTTGTCATGGAGGTATCCTTAATACCATGGGTACTTGAGTTTGATGGTTCTAGCACTGCTAACTCCGCAGGTGCAGGAATTGTAATCACCTCCCCTGATGATGACTATACCATGATGTCATTTCACTTAGACTTTGATTGTACTAACAATCAAGCTGAGTATGAGACACTTATCATTGGTTTAGAACTACTCAGGGAGATGAAAGTATTCACAGTACACATCAAAGGAGATTCTCTCTTGGTAATTAACCAGCTTACCAGAGAGTTCAATTGCACAAGTCCATCATTGTTATCCTACTATGCAGTGGCAGTGCAATTGTTAGAAAAATTTGGTGATGTACGGGTAGAACATGTCCCTAGACATAGAAATGAATCTGCAAATGTTGCTGCACAACTTGCATCTGGCCTTACATTCCAAGATGATATTTGGAAGAAGGTAGTGAATGTTGAGAGGAGGAGCATGCCTTCAACATTTACTGGGGACAATGTGTTTAAAGTGTACAACATGGTACACAGGCTTGATGACTGGCGCCAGCCATTCCTTGAATATCTCCAAAATCTGTCAATAAGGGTCAGTAGGAGGATAAGGACTTTGGCTGTGCACTACACTGTCCTAGCTGATGAATTATATTGGAAAGACTTAGACAGATCTTTGATGAGATGTCTAGATCATGAAGAAGCTAAGAAAGTCATCAAGGATATGCATGAAGGCTTATGTGGTGCACATCAGGCTGGGTAGGAAGATGAGATGGCTAATATGCCGTCATGGTTTCTATCGGCCAACCATCATGAAAGACTACATGGAATTTGCCAAAGGTTGCCAAGCTTGTCAGAAGTATGGCCTTATATGGAGACTTCCATCAGAAGAGCTACATTCTATAATAAAGCCTTGGCCATTCAGAGGATGGGCAATTGATCTTATTGGAAAGATCTACCCACCTGCCAAGGGAGGTGTCAGCTTTATTATAGTTGCCACAGATTATTTCACCAAGTGGGTGGAAGCAAAAGCTCTGAATTGCATAGCACATAATGACATCAAGAAATTCATCAAGGAACATATCATCTACCGCTTTGGGATTCCAGAAACTCTCACTACTGATCAGGGTACTAACTTTGATGTGATATCACAAGGAATTTGAAGGAGAAATTTGGCCTGAAATTCACTAAGTCCACGCCATACTATGCACAGGCTAATGGGCAGGCCAAAGCTTCTAACAAGGTGATGATAAGCATCATAGAAAAAATGATAAAAGACAAACCTGGTAAATGAGATAGAGTCTTACCTAAGGCCTTGTGGGCATATCGGATGTCACAACGCTCAAGTACTGGTGTGAGTCCATTTAGCCTCACCTATGGTCATGATGCAATGGTTCCTATGGAACTTTTGGCTAAGTCAGCCAGAGTTGCATTCCAAAATAACTTGCAGTGGTATGATTACAATGATGCCATGATGATTGAGCTTGAAGACCTTGATTCCGAAAGGTTGGATGCTTTAAATCACTTGCAAACACAAAAGAAGAAGGCAGAAAGAAGTTACAACGAGAAAGTTCGTAAACGAAGTTTCATCGAAGGCGAACTGGTGTGGAAAGCTTTCTTGCCTCTTGGTTCCAAGAAACATGGTAAGTGGTCTCCCAAGTGGGAAGGACCATTCCGTATTAAGAGAGTACTTAAGAATGGTGCCTACTGGTTAGAAACTGAAGATGGTGATTCCCATAAGAAGTTCATCAATGGGCGCTATTTGAAGAAGTACTATCCAACTGCTTGGGAGGCAAAGTCTGGTCCAAATCCTGAGTTTAACATGGAAGAGGAATTAGATGATGTGGCTATGACTCAACTCCCAGCCACATGCTTCACCGAAGTATAAAACTTACACGCTTCGTGGACTCAACCACCCCAATCGCGTTCTTGTGGCTTTAAAAAAAAAACAAAATATTTTTATTACTTATGAAGTAATAAAAATTCCAAATTTTTTCCAATAACCTTAGTATGTAGCGAAAATTGAAAGAAAAATAAGAAATTCCATCACTAAAATTTTACAAGTGTTGTGGAATTTAATTTTTCAAAATTTGGCCTTAGTAAAAAAGTGGAGGCCGAATTTCTCAAGTATTTTTTGGGTTATTTTGCCCAAAATTCTAAGTATTATTGGCACTTTAACGTCAAAATCAATTCTAAGTATTTGATTTTTCTGGTTTTAGTCATAAGACCAAAAGATTAAATTGACAAAGGATTTTGTTTAAGTTAGATGGCTAAAAGAAAATAAAGGCCACTAATATTAAAAGTTGGCTAAAACCCATTGCCGCCAATTCAAAACAAAAAAAAACTTAACTTGTTTGAAATTGAAATCAACTCGTAAAACAAAATCTTAAAGTCATGAAATACTTGAGAAAAATTAAAAGTACAGAAGGAAATAAAATCCTAAGCCAGGAGGTGAGGACTACTTGATCGGTCGTCAGCAAATCATAAAAATAAAAATCCCAACAATTACTAACTAAAGATAGTTAGGGCAAGTAGGGGTCGGTCCCACAGAGAGAAAGGTTATTATTCTTTTGTTTAAAACAAAACAAATAAAATAAAGAAGATTTTGAGAGTAAAATTAAATCAAATCAAACTAGTAATTAAGACTATCTAAGAAAACAATCAAGAAAATTAAAGAAAACAATTAATTAGAAAGCTGAAAAGAAATTGAGAAAATAATTAAGAGAAACCTCCAACATAGAATTAATATCCCTCTTGACAACAATAACATGGATCATTGATATCTAAAAATTATGAAAACAATGGATAGCTTGCTTGGAATTTAATCCTAAATTACCTTAATTAGATAATGCTCTTGATCCAGTGTGAATTATCCCTTTTACTCTTTAAATAATTACTTCTTGATCCAGTGTGATAATTACTCAAGAATAAAGCATTAAGATCTAGTAATTTACAAGCACAATGGGCAATTAAAAATTGGTCAAAGATTCTTAAATCCCTTGGAAGGAAGATCCTTCGCTTCCAATTGCTACCAAACAATTAAATCCAAAGATCCTTCAAGATTTAATTTAGCTAATGTTACTTAATTTATCAAGAAAGTAACAAGCAACATAGAATTAATGCAGAGATATTAAGAAATAACCAATTAATTTTCATATAAAAGCACAAAATCTCACCATGATATAAGTCAAGAGATCAATTAAATTCTACATTGGAGAAAAGAAAAGGATTGCTCACTCATGAATTGAATGACCATCCAAAGAAAAGAAGAAAAACTTATCTAAGGATGGGAAGAAGAGGGGCCGGCGGCTCCTAGAGCAAAACTCCTCCAAATCTTCAAAAATTCTTCAAAATAAAATCTCTAGATCTACATACATCAAAAACCTAGACCTAAGGTGGCTATTTATAGTGGAAATAATCCTAGAAAATCCAATCCTAACTTGGAAAGGGGTCTAAGTCGGTTTTGAGTCTAACTTAGAGTCTAAGTTAGATTAAAAATCTTCCTAGAGTAGAATCCAAGTCAAAATAGGATCCTGAAATTTTGCTGAATTCGTGCAGGGACTTCGACGTCATTTTTGGACTTGAAATCGGCAAAACTGGGTCTTGGACTTCAAAGGAAAGTTGTAGATCTCGGAGTTAGCTTTCCAACGAGTACTCATGGGCTTCAAACGAAGGTCTGAGCAGAAAGTTATGATTTTTCTACCAAAACTGCACCTGAATCCTAATCCTGTTAGGACTAGAATCGGGAATCTACGGGATTTTGGATATTTCCTTGAATTTAGGAGTCATTAATTGGGATTTTAATTCCAATTAATAATTATATGGGCTGAGTATTTTCCCATATTAAATATCCAAAATTCCTTAGCTTCTGAGCTTCTTCATGGCTTGTCTTCAATCCTTCGCAATTAAAGCTTCATTCTTCAATTCTTGCTTCTTGGAAATAATTCTTCAATGGTCTTCAAATCTTCAAATTGTCTTCAATAAGTCTTCAAACACGAATTTCGAATCTCCAAATCTATACTTAAAATTACTTTGCTCATATCTGTGTAAAAAGACATCAAAATAGCTCCAAAAGTAGTGAAAATTATCAAATTATCAATTTCACATCTTATAAAGACTCAAAACACAAATATTAACAAAATAACATATATTTAAGCATAAATTGATCCAAAAACATAATAAAATAGGCATAAAAATAGGGTTGTTTTTGGCTCGATCATATTTTCCCCCACACATGAACTTTGCTAGTCCCTTAGCAAATCAATGTGTAAGTTAATCAAAAACCAATTTTTCAAGAATTCAATTTGAATTCATACATACATCAAAGAATCAATTCAATCATGAAATCAAAATAACAAAGAATAATAATAATACTTAATCCAAAGATCAAGAAACAACAAGTATCATCATTCTTAAGTAGCCATAATCAAAGTAGCTTTAATCACTTACCATTCTTCACTTTCTATAACTACTTTCTATAAGCTCATGTTTTCCTCTCTTTCTCCATTACTCAAAAGATTGCAATGTCATAAATATAAATCAAGGGTCATTGTGGGTTATAATAGATTTTCAAGGGTAATTGTTTTTTAAAAAATTGAGGTTACTAACCTCGAAGTGTTCATGATTTGGGGTTATTAACTCCCATTTTTGAGGCTAGTAGCACTCTAGAAGGACTCCTTCTTTATTTTTTCAGAGGGACAATATTTCTGTAATTCCATGCCTCTTATCCTCTTTCCAAGGGTTACTAACTCCTTTTGTTAAAGAAAAGAGTGACAACAATGGGTTTTTTTTTTATTTACAGAAATACCTCTTCTCCTCTATCATGAAAACACTTCTTTTTATGAAAACAATTTTTTTTTAATTACCCTTTATAGAGATAGTCCCCCACACTTATTCTTGACATATATCCATGGCATACTTTCTCAATCATAATTTCAATCAAGATTGAACACAAGTTCTAGAAATAGATAATCATATAGGCAATTAATGAATAAGATCATATCACAGACTTCAATTATACCTAATTCTAAGAAATCAAACAACATGCTATAACTCAATCAATAAATCAAACATTATTAAAATTCTAAGCATTCATCAATCATAATTAAATCAATTAATCAAAATATGCATGAAAATTCGAAATTTTATCTTCAAAAATCAATTTTTCGAAAATTTTTCAAAAATGGGGAAATAAGATCAATAGAAAACAATCAAATTCTATCCTAGGTTCTCATGCAAACAAGGACTATCATATGACTCAATTATTCAAGTAAAAACCCTATCAAGTATTCACCCCCCCACACTTAAAATTCACATTGTCCTCAATGTAAAAGTAATCAAACAAAGCATGCAATATCATCTTACCAAAAATAAAGAGTTAGGGTTCAAGAAAACATACCTGGGCGGCCTCGATGAAGATAATCACTCAATCATAAAAGACAATAGAAAATTAAAGTGATAGGAAAATAAAACTGGATAGTTTATTAATGAAACTTGAAAATTAAAGACATAAGATAAAAGAAATTGAAAATTAAAGCATAAATAACTAATCCTAAGATGCATAAATCTTAAAAACAAGAAACTTAAAACTAAACCTAAATTGGTTTATGAATAGCCTTCTCCAATAAATTGAAGAGGTCATCCAAATTCCCAATTATGTTATTAAAATCATCTCTTAAGCTAGTAATTTGATCACTAATTTGATTGCACCGAACAAGGAAAGGGTGAAGCTCTTCCTTTTCTTGATTAACCTCCTCTTCCTCTTCCTTATTCGCATCACTAGAAGCATCACTTGAAATTTCAATCACCACAGTAGCAATTTTCTCTTGAACTTCTTGTAAAGAAACCTTTGGTGTAATAGGGGGTGATAATCGATCTTCTTTCTCTTCAAAGGTAGAAATAGAAGCAACTTGTTCAACCCTTGGTTGAGTAGAAGATGAAGCAAAATTGGGATCATGGAACCTTTGAGGGAAAGGAACACAATTCATAGGGCGATATGGAGGCCTATAAGGTTTGACTCGATACCCTCCAAACCTTGTCATAGGGTTTGGCTTGCTCCATTGTTCAACTTGAGGTCTTATCCTTCCACTAAAATTCCTTGGTCCATGAGGATAAGAGAACCGATTTCCATAAGGATGAAATCGATTCTTGAACTCTTGGATTGCTCTCTCCTTGGATCTCATAACAGCATCATGGGATTTGTTAACCGTATTCAAAAGAAATTGATAAATCACCCTTGCTTTGAAACCGGGCTTAGTAGCAATCTCTTCCTTGGGTAGTGATGCTATCATGCTCAAAAGTTCATGACAATCTTGACGAAGAAAGCTTCCTTGAAATTTTTCACCAAATTTGGAGGCTCCAATTTGATAAATTGTCTCCTAAAATTCTTGAATTGAACTTCAAAATCCATGGAAGTAAGCATCATCGACATCTTCAAGTGTTGGGGAAGAACTTACCGAGATCTTGTGCTTGAATCCGTTGTCGATAATTGCTTCTCTCTTTAATCGACTATTTGGCTCCTTGAAGTCGATAATCCTTAGTCGAATTGCTTCACTTGTCGATAACTTGTCCTAAACCGACAAATCCTTATCAATTTGGCTCTTGTCGACACTTGTTGACTCACTTGTCCTAAAGCGATAACTCCTTATCGACTTTGCTTCCTTGGATAGTCGACAAGCTTAAGTCGATGCTTGCTTTTTCCTTAAAGTCGACAATCTTAGTCGACACTAGCTCCTTATCGACGTTGATCTTGATCCTTGAAGTCGACAATTATGCTTCCTCTTATCGACACTTGCTCCTTATGTCGACTTGGCTTGCTTCAAATATTGCTCTCAACCGAACTTTGCTTCTAATTTTTGCTTCTTAATTGTGATGAATATAGGAGGGGTAGAGGTGCTTATATAGTGATCAAATCCTAGGCTTAAAAGGTTTTAGATAGAGTAAAAAGTTAGAAACATACCTTGACTAGGAATTCTTTACCTTGTAGGAGAAGGTCATCTTTTTCCTTGTGCAATTTGAACTTGTAATCCTAGCTAAAATAGGACTTAAAGTTGCAAGGAAGGAGAAGGGAAATTGGCGGCTAATTTGGCATCCTCGCGGGTTGCTTGGTGCGCTGCATTGGTTGGCATGGCCTGGCGTGCTTAGGCAGCAGCAAGCTGCCTTGCTCGCCTGCCATCATGCAGCGGCATCGGTAGCATCTCCTTGCGCGCTGCT